>QKWP01001149.1:0-163876 GCA_003550325.1 Gigaspora rosea | reverse complement strand
GGTGCACTCTGCACCATGGTGCACCCCTGATTACGGGGTATATATACAATCAGTGATCATTGATGATCACTATTTTTTTTGTACTACATACTAACATTTACTTTTTTTTTTGTACTGTACTAACGTTTACTTTTTTTTTCTGTACTAGTTTGTCAAGTTTTGTAGTGTCATCGCTGTTGTCGTCCTTGGGTATCGTTGCTCGGTATCATCGCTTTGGTGTCGTTGCTTTGGTGTCGTTGTCTTGGTGTGAATCCATCATTTAGGTGCTGTGCTTTTTGTCATTTGCTTTGCCGCTTTGCCACTTGTTTTGTATTGTTTGTTTTGGCGCTTTATGCCGTAATTCGCTAGTTGTACCATACTTTCGGTGTCGTTGGTATGAATTGGCTTTGTTTGTTGCCGACATGATTTTGGTTATGTGGCGCGCTTATTTAGGTTGGAGTGGGGTTAGGGTAAGTTGTTTTAGTTATGGATAGGGTTAGGGTAGTTTTTATTAGTTGTTTTTGTTTTCTAGTTTGTGTCTATTTCTAATGCTTTTTTTCTGTCTTGTTTAGAGCGACTTGGTGTGTATAGTTTTTTTGTTCTGGTTAGTGGACGTATTTGAGAAGTATGACGGGTTTTGGACTTTCTTGGTTATTCCAGGGCATATAGTTTCTTTGTTCTGGTTAGTGGACGTATTTGGGAAGTATGACAGTTTTTGGACTTTCTTGGTTATTCCGGGGCATGTTATTTCATTCTTTGTTGTTTTTTTGTTTTCTAGCTTTTGAACCATTTACTAATACTTCCTTTTTTTTTTCTCTGTTTGTAAAGGCATTTTGGAGCTAGGGTTAGGGTAAGTTAGAGTAGTTGTGGTTGTATCGAATATTTAGGAAAGTGAGTGAAGCAGAGGCGACAGCTGAAGCGAAGGGACTACAGGGTGAGCGAAGCAAGCCCTGTCTGTGTTGCTTCGCTATGCTCAGCAATACAAGCTGTACTGAGTATAACAAAGTGGCGTATAAGAATTTATATTTACGTGTAGGCATAGCTTTGTTTTTGCTTGGGTTATATGTTAGGGTAGGTAGGGTATATTAGATAGTTTTTTAGTATGACATAATTGTTGTATCATGCTGTGCAAGTGTAATAAATTAATCTCTATTAATCACTATAAAATATAATTCTTGCATAAGTAAAATTTTTAATAAATTAAAAAAAATCGTAACTGTTGATTACATCGATCATGTGATCCGGAGTGCGGCATTGTCACGTGTTCTGAGGTTATCTGGGGTTACCCAGGAGTGCACTGTAGTGCAGGTGCACCATTTTTTAAAATCCTTATGTAAATTATATAGTTTATATTTTATAAATATAAGGCTATGCAAAATTAATTTTTCATTTTGCATAACTTGGGGTTTCAAAATTTTGGTCAGCAGGTCAGTTTTTTTTTTTTAAAAAAAAAAAACTTTGCATGGCCTAAATTAATAGTTCATGTTCATATTTAAGGTCATCAAAGTTAATTCTTCAGTTTGCATAACATGGAATTAGAAATTTTTGTTTTTTTTTATCAGACCTATCAGTAAATCCAGAAGATTAAAGCATATCGGGTGGCATCAGAGAAAAAATTAAATGGCAAAAATAGTATAATTGGCACACTTAGAATTTAAAAAAAAATTGAAAAACTTGCATATAAGCAGATTTGGCTCATTTGCAGATCACTTAAATGTGACAAATTCGTAATTAATATTACTTAAATGTGATAAACATACTAATAATATAATACAAAGATAATTATCACAATGATCACATTAATACAAAATTTATTGTTATAAAATCCTTATTTTATTAAGGTTTTTATTCAAAAACATATATTTACAAGGGTTGTTTAAGAGCTCATGAGATAAAAATACAAAAACAATCAGTTACTTCACAACCAGTATCCTCTTTATATTATTCTTTTTTCTGACTTTCAACAATTTTGTTCAACTTTTATAAGTCTTGTTCGAAAACACTTGACCTTTCACTGTTCTACTCAAGGTATCAAATTAATAGAATTTCCCTGTTTCAAAAACATTTTTTATTTTATTTCAAGAACGAAGAACATTTTCAAAGAATTGTAAGGCTTTTTAATTTGAAGAATGAGGAAGGGTAACTGATAAGACAGGCTCAGAAACTTATATAGTTTTTAATAAAGTGAATATAAATAATTATACAATAGAAGAAAAAAGTTGAATTTCATTAGAAAGTAAAGGTAAATATTTTTAAATATGGTGTTTTTACTTTTATCTTTGAGATTAACACTAAAACAGTCAAAATTATTGACTAAAACTATACGTATATAGGCTTGCTAAAAATCTTTTTTATAGCTTTAGTGATTTTAGTCTGATTGATATAAAGATCTTCTAATAATTACATATATCTTCAATGGAATCAACATTATTATGAAACCTACTAGGATTAGAATTAGAACTATTTTTTAAATTTTCATCTAAGAAGTGATCTATATAAATCATGTTTGCTTTTTTCTTAGTGGGACCAGGCTCCTTAGCTAAAGTCTTTTTAGCTCACTTCATAATTTCTACAAGTTGTCTAATCACTTTAGCATTAGGATCAACTTGAGATGCTTGTTTTGGTTTTGCTTCAAAGAAGTGCTTTTCTGAAGCTAGCTTTGTTTTTCTCTAGAAGCTATTTATTCTTTTACAAGCTTATTAATATCCACATTAGAATAAAATTGCTGTTATTACTCTATAGAGGGATTTGGAGTAAAATATGCTTCAGATAATTGTTCAGCTTTATACATTTCAATTTTTTCAAGTTGTATAATTAAATCATTTATAGTTTTGTTAATTCCAATACATCAAATCTCAAATTGATCATTTGGAAAAAGGCTACAAAGAAATTGTAATCAAATTTGTTGTTCATCTATTCTTGCAAGTCTTGCCAATCTGCATAATTTTGAATATAAATAACCAACTGGATCACTTCCTTGAAGAGTTGAACCAAAAGGTGTTCACTGTTTTTTTGTAGTAACTGTAGAATAATTGGTTTTAAACCAATATAATACTTGCCCAAAGCAAATTCCTGATACAACTATACTAGCTTCTGTATTAGCATTTGTTGCATTGGGTAATCAGTCAGTTGAACATTTATTTGCAAAAGACTAATCTTTATCAAATGCTTTGTGTGCTGTAATTACAACATTATTTGCTTGACCATTTGCTTGATTTAAGCTTTGTGCTCCTATTTGACAGGATGGCTAGTAAATTGGCTTGACCAGTATTATCTAGTAAATTTCATAATTCCTAGTTTTTTCTTTTGATATTTCTTTTATACCAATCTTTAGCATCTCTTTTAAGCCATATTTCAAAAAATCTGTGAATATGAACCCTATCAGCATGTCTGCCAGGTATATTGATTCCTGCTGATATAAAATATAATTAAAAATCATCAATAAATTCTTTTGAATCTTTAGTAGAATAACTATGAAAATTCTGAGGTTCATATTCTGCTATTCCTATTTGTTGTATATTTGGTAGGTTATTCTGTAGCACAAAAATTTGTTGATTTAAATTATTAATTAATTGTTTAGAATTTCAGGCCTGAGTTTTCTATTTATGAAAATCTTCTGTCAAAGTATTATATGTACATAAAATAAAATAAAGAAAAAAACTATGGCTAAAAGAACATTCTAGAAAGAAATTTCATTTCAAGTAATTTCTATTCCACTTATTTTTTATAGTCTTGCATTTATTTTTCTATTTATTGTATTGATTTGCTATAAGATTTAAAAGATGTATAGTAATTTACTCTATCTTTTTTGCAATCTTGTAGTTGCTAATATGTTTGTCTGATTTTAAATTTTAATGCAAATCTTTCTAAAAGTAATTCTGATATCTGCCTTTTTTGTGTATAGATAGTAATTTGACTATCAAGTTCTCGAGATTTAAATATATTATTTGTGTTTTGTGGGCCTTATAAGTCCAGTGAAAAAAATTGTAGTCATTTTGAAGCATAGCTAACTAGGTTTGAGAATCAGCAAACTGGGTTTGAGAATTGGCTAACTGGGTTTGCAAATTTATTAGCTTGGTCTGTAAATCTGCTACTTGGTTTTCTGTATTGTTTGCACATATATTTGCTTGTAAATATATTTCTAGTACAATTTGTTCTAGTCTATTTCCTGTATCAGATATTATATTAAGATAATTTACATGCCATTTATTGTAGGTGCTATTGTAACTAGGCTTTGAAAATATAGTTTAATATTATCAATCTCTTACTGAATACTATGATTTTGATAGAAAAATTGATTTTTAACATATGATATTTCTCGTTGTGCCATATTTATAGTATTATTATTTACAGTTAACCCCTCTAAATGCATACCGTTGGGACTACCTCTGGAGTATGCATTTAGGGAAGGTTGCATTTAGGGAATTAACCAATAGCATTACAAAATCACATGCTAGAATTATCGACCAATAATATTTTAAGCTTTTGGTTAAAAATTTTTATTCATTTTGTAATATGTTTAAAGTGAATCTTATTGATCAAGTTTTTTTTCAACTAGTATTTTATAAAAAAAGTAGATTTATCCGTCGAAATCAAAGATCTGAAAGTTTATTAGCACCTAGCTTTAATTAATTTGTGTAATACGTATTGAACATGTTATTGCCTTTAAACAAACTACTAGTACTTTATATTCAAATTGTATGATCTATATTTTATTAAAATTTTATAAGAAAAATGAAAGTACAGTAAATCTAACTCTATCATAAATACATATATTGTTTGAGTTTAAATTCATTTTTAATTATGGAAAAAAATACTAAACGAATTGTCATTGTTTTACTGTAATAGATTCTACATAGAACTTAAGTTATAGTAAGGTTCAAAATGATGTTTAAATTAGACAAGCTAAGTATAGTTTTTGAAGAGAGTTTTTTTTTTACTTTTTTAATTTGAGCAATTATCATTTCTAGTGCTTTTATTTGACTTTTTTTTAAAAATAGATGTTTTAGTTGCTTAATTTAGGGGTTTCGAAGATAGAAAAAGAGCATTAAATGAAGGTTTGGTTTTAATGTTCAAAAGAATATTTTATCATATACGTACTTTACATGGCTGGCTCAAAGAAAGTTTCTATGATTAGCTACTTGAATGAAGCATTCCAGAATTTCCTTACTAGCCCAGACAATTTCAATAAAGCTGTGTCATTCTGTATGAGCTACGTCACTAAGTCCTGTTGTATGAGATATAATTCTAATAAACGTATAGCATCTGATGCTTCTTTGTGACTAACTTGGGTAATCTATACTATTATCCTCCTCATCATCATTATCTTCAGCAGTTCAGGATCTGGGTTTGTGAATTGGTTTACAATTTTCTGATCGCTTAGTATTCCATTTATATATATATTTTTTGAATAATTAATATATTTGTCTAGATTCATCACATTTTGAAAATTAAGCATTTCTACATTATTATATAATTTCTTTATCATATCATTATTGTCGTTGTCATCGTCATCATTATCATAGGTAACCTCATCATCTTGAACAACTGGAAGAATTTCTGTATGCTTATAGCAATTTCGTATTGTTTCTGATGATACCTCTCTCCATGATTGAACAATAAATTTTATAGTGGTAAGGACATCCAATTTATGTCGCTTTCAGATTCGTATTAATCAAGTAACCATTTTATAGTGCTCCTAGGTCCGGTCCGGGTCTGGTCTGGTCCGGGTCCGGTCCGGGATCAGACCAGACTCAGACTCTAAATTTTACTAATCTTAGACTTCAGACCAGACTCAGACTCAACTATGAGTCCGGTCCGGGTCTGGTCCGAAGTCTGCAGACTGGTCTGAGTCTGAATATATTTATATGTATTTTGTGGCTCTGAACAAGTTTACATAGTGCATTTTGTTAGAATAAATTAGTAAAATTTTATGAATCATAAGATTTTATAGAATTTTATTAATAAAATTTTATAAAATCTTATAATTCACAAATATTTATTAATTAATTCTAACAAAATGCACTAAGTAAACTTGTTCAGCACCTAAAAATACATTAAATCGGCAGGGTTGTTTTTATTTTACTTGAAATTTGGAGAAAAGATGCTTAAATTTGACTTTTTTGATCAAAAATCCAAAATTATGCATCTTTTCTCCAAATTTCAAGTAAAATAAAAACAACCCTGCCGATTTAATGTTTTTTTAGGTGCTGAACAAGTTTACTTAGTGCATTTTGTTAGAATTAATTAATAAATATTTGTGAATTATAAGATTTTATAAAATTTTATTAATAAAATTCTATAAAATCTTATGATTCATAAAATTTTACTAATTTATTCTAACAAATGCACTAAGTAAACTTGTTCAGCGCCAAAAAATACATATAAATATATTCGGACTCAGACCAGTCTGCAATCGCAAGGTCGCGGGTTCAAGTTCAAAGGGCGACGAAAACTCTGTCAGGACCACGATTGGATATGATCTTTGAGGGGAGTTCCATAAAAAGAAGAAAAGAACAAGATTCATACGAAGAAAGCAGTCACCGGCATAGCCACAGAGTCGGGATAACCAGATAAGGCATAATCCGTCAAGAAATGACGTAAACATTGAGGAAGCCCGGTTAAAGTTTAAAAAGATATTTGAAAAAATTACGATCCGGCTGATGGGTCATGTGAAGTTAGAGAACTGCGAACCTAGATAAAGTAGGTCCTACACCGCGGGGTAGGGACCCGGGCTGTCATATGACAGACTTAATGAAACATGGGTTATCTGTTCGGCGAAGAATTGTAATATAAATGTAATAAAAGTTAAATTGAATAAAGTACGCCATTGAGCGTCTCTATAAAGGGTGTTTATATTATAAAAAATATATATATATATATATATAATTAAATTTTCATAGAGCAGTTCACAAAAGTTCTCTAAAATATTGAGTTTTGACAAATAAAAAAGCTGCAATTTTCGTACCTTAAAATTCGATATAGTAGAACATTATAAAATTTGTATTAGAATAGCTTAAAAAAAATAATCATATATGTATTAAATAATAAATACTTAAATACTTTATTTTGGGAGAGTTTTAATAAAAATTTATAACAGTTAATTATGCCAAATTTTAAGGTACGAAAATTGCAGCTTTTTTATTTATCAAAATTTTTAATTAAACTCAATATTTTATGAGAATTTTTTTGAATTACTCTATGAAAATTTAATCATATATGCTTTTAGGTATGGAGAATATCATATTTTAAAACCAAGTATTATTTATAATAAGGTTTTAAAATGCGTCAATCTAATAAAAATTTTTTTAATTTTCGTTTTTTTGATCAAAAATGCTAAATACGACTAAATAAAATTTTATCTAAAATTTTAGAGTATATGCAAATCATTATTCTGTACAACTTTACTTACTACGCCAAGTTTAATTTTCTCATTAAAAAAAAGTTGTATATTTGGCTACAATCGTCAGTAGGTAACGTAATTATCAAAATTCCGGTGATCAATGTCAGAGGGAGTGTACCAATTAGATTAATATTGATAAATATTGAAATGTAAATGCATTGCCAAGAAATATTTATACAAATTAAGCCTATCGCAAAATTTCTGGATATTTTATAGTGGTACAATACATGAGTGATACTTTGGTATTAAATTTTACCCATACGAATTTAACTTGACCTTATATGTACATATACACTATATACTGGCCGATGCAAATATCATGGGATGGGTTGATCCTAAAAAAGTTCGGGCAGGTCGACCGGCCAACATTTTTTGGCCGAACACCATCAAGTCATTCCTTGCCAAAATTTATAGAGATATTAAAGTATTTAGTTTTTATTCGTTTTTTCTTTGAAAAATTATAGGTTAGTACTTTCTGCTGAATAATTGTATACCAGAACATTTCCATTCCTTACATTCATTGTTAGCCAATTTATCATCTAATTAGCCAACTAATGAATATCTATATTGTGCATGCCACTAGTTATTGTTTAATCAATTTCTTGACCTGACCACCAAAATAATCCTCTCAAAGAGAGAACTTTAACCAACCTAAAATCGTAAAAATTTAATTACAGAATCCTAAGATCGATATAGATTTTTATTTTATTATATAGTATTTCTTTAATAAATTATAAAGAATTGTATATTGTCCAATGCTTTTCCATGATCTGCATATAAAATAAATTAATAATTCATGCTATTTTTGTATTTTACATTGCATTTTATTTTATATTTATGGTTACATCGCATATGTATTTTTTGTATTTGCAATCCTATTTAGCATTTAGAAATAATTGTTAGCGCTTGGTGTTACTTTGAATTACTTTTTTTGGGAATTTTGGTTTGGATACAATATTTTTTTGGAAATTGATTTTCTTTTAAATGCTTTTTTTGGTAGTTATAGGTTTCATGTATTTCAACAGATTGTAGTTGAATCTCTATCTCTATCTCTATCTCTTTCTCTAGCTCTTGAACTTGAGCAGTGCATTGCGCAGCGCGAGCTCTAGAGAGAGCGCTCTAATTTTTTCGCTTCACGGATGACGGTTGTATATATAATAAAAAAAAAAATACAAATGATTAAAAAGGTAAATTAGTGATTCAAAAGTTAAACGAATAAAATACTGCATAATTTTATTACCAAAATAGAAAACAATCGTCTAACCTTTATCGGTAGTAAATTGATTTTTAGAGTTTGTTCATTCAAAGAGATAATTGAGGTATAGTACTAATTAATGTGTGCTATTTTTGGTTAACTTCATTATCTTAAAATTAGGTCTATGAAATTCCCAAATAAAGAACAAATGCAATATCATAAAAATACTATCAAAGCGCTTTATTTAAACCATATTAACTTTATTGGTTCACAACGAGTTTATTCATGCAATTATAATTATAATTTTTTCTTACAATGCTAGTGAATGTTTATATTTTCCGTATTTTACCGAATGACGGTTGTATATATAATAAAAAAAAATGCAAATGACAATTTAAAAAGTAAATTCGTGATACTAAATTGCATAAATGAAATATTGCATAACTACATTACCAAAACAGAAACAATCACCTTACCTTATCGGGTAGAAAATTGATACGATAATTGAGGTATGTACTAAAATGTAATCAATTCATGTGTGCAATTTTTGATTAATAATATTTTTTATATTTGGACTATGAGATTTCTGAATAAAGAAAAAGTAAAATCATTATTACAGTATTAAACTAAAAATAACATCAAAAATCCATAATTAAAGGATTTCAGAATTAAAATTCGTAAATCATCCTCATAATAAGGCAGAGTTGGGGGATAACGGTGCCAAATATCCCTTTTTAATGATGATGGTGCTGATTATTATATGATCGTTACGCTCAAATCAACAAAATCCTGTCAAATTTCGTATCAACAACATTAACTCCACTCCTATTAGTTACAAAATCTATTTAAAGTTACACTTCACTGAATTACAAACTACAAGAAAAAACATAAAATAAAAAAACAAAGCAAGAGCGACATAAAAAAATTAACCAAAAAAATACAAAAAAGCCTATTTTTAAGATTGCCGAAGAAGAGATTAGCCAAACAATTGAGTTATTCGAGATCACTGATTAATTATTATTTTTTTATTTATGAAAATTGTAATTTTTTTATGAGTATATAATGTGTTAAAAATAAAAAAAACACTGAGGCCAATTTAAAAAAAAAAGGTAGAATTCATTTTATTATATGGGCATTAGTTTATGGTGACCTGTCGCCATGGTGACCCCGTGACCAACCAATAAAAATCTTTCATGTAATAACCATCTTTATGTGTGACGAACCCATAGAAGTTCGGATCCGATCAAAATTTTTTTTAGGTTGAACCCAATCAAAAACGGTTACAACATTATTTCATAACAATAACATAAATTTTATTAATAATAATTATTACAATATTATTACATAATGGGCTAAAAAAAAATCTCGCACTCTTAAAAAAAAAAATTCATGCTCTTATATAATAAAAAAAAAATACAAATGATTAAAAAGATAAATTAGTGATTCAAAAGTTAAACGATAAAATACTACATAATTTTATTACCAAAATAGAAACAATCACCTAACCTTAATACCAGTACGATCACGTCTCTTGTGCAACATGAAATGTGTGAGGGATGGTTTCCGTTTAACTTTTTTGATGTTCGCTATGCTGATTTTTGAAGAATCCTTTTTTAGTAAGGTAATGGTTTTCGTTTTTCTAATTCAGGCAAGTGTTATGGTGATTTTGACAACACAGGATGATGACATGTGCAATGTAAAAGATAGTGTGGGAATATACTCGTGAATGTGTGTAAATATGTTGTGATCGGTGAATACTTTCAAAAATGACATTTATATGTTGTAACTTGACTATGACTAATAATACTGTAATATGAGATACTATTTTTTTTGAAATTATGCCTGTTTAGTGTTGCTAATTAATGCATGTGTGATCTGATTTTGAAATGTAAATCTTATAACGAGTAGTAATNAAAAAAAAAATTTATTCGCGTATAAAAAAAAATATTCGCGCATAAAAAAAAAATCTACTTCACATTGCCGAATTAAAATACTGACGACATCGAAAAACGAAAGACGAAAGACTGGAATCACCACAAATGATATTACTAGCTCAACCGAAAAGACGTACCAAAACGATAAAACCCTAGAATTTTTTCAATTACGGTACCGAAACGATGAAAGCCTGGAATCCAAAACCGATAACACTGGACTGGCGAAAGCTCAGAAAAAGAAAGTTAAAGAAAGAAAAAATAACAAACCAAAAAAAAAATAAATAAAATAAAGAAAAAAATTATCTTACAAGATCCCAGTTCTACGGTTTTCAGCTAAAAAAAAAAAATCCGATGACCGCAACCGAAAAGACGAATTGAAACCATAATACCGAAACGACGAAAGCCTGGAATCTTCAAAACCGACGGCACTGGAATAACAAAAGACAGTTAACTAAAGAACACAAAACAAAAAAAAAATTAAAATAAAGAAAAACATTACCTTACAAGTTCCCATTTCTACAGTTTTCAGCGAAGAAAAAAAAATCTAACGACCGCAATAGAAACCATAACACCGAAACGATGAAAGCCTGGAATCTCCAAAACCGACAGCACTGGAATGACAAAAGACAGTTAACGAAAGAACACAAAACAAAAAAAAAATTAAAATAAAAACATTACCTTACAAGTTCCCAGTTTTACGGTTTTCAGTGAAGAAAAAAGAAAATCCAATGACCGCAACCGAAAAGACGAATTGAAACCATAACACTGAAACGACGAAAGCCTGGAATCTCCAAAATCGATGGCACTGGAATAACGAAAGACAGTTAACTAAAGAACACAAAACAAAAAAAAAATTAAAATAAAGAAAAAAATTACCTTACAAGTTCCCAGTTCTACGGTTTTTGGCGAAGAAAAAAAAATCCAACGCTGAAACTACTTATTCCACAAGATCCCAACTACCTATTCGGTTTTAACAAACCTACGACCAGCACAACCAAAGAGACGAATCGAAACCATAAGACCGAAATGACGAAAGCCCTGGAATCTCCAAAACCGATGGCACTGGAATGACGAAAGCTTAGTTAAAGAAAGAAACAAATCAAAAAAAAAATTAAAATAAAAGGAAAAAAAAACCTACGACGAAACTACTTATTCCACAAGATTCCACTTCCCATTCGGTTTTAAGCAATGCTAAGCAAGGCAAACCTACGAAAAAAAGTTAGTATTCGTTCAAAGAAAAAAAGCAAAACAAAAAAAAAACAAAAAAAAAAAAAACTTATCTTACAAAGTTCCCGGTTCTAACAGCTAATCACAAGTGAAGTAAGCCTACTAAAGAAAAAAAGAAAAAGACAAAACAACGCAAAACAAAATCAAAGCAAAAGATTAAAAAAAAAAGATCGATCTAAATCTAGATCAAAAAAGATCGATCTAAATCTAGATCGGATTAGGGGCAAACCGACTAATCTTGCTAACCCATATTAGGGTCGCCATGGCCATTTATAATTTTCCTTATTATATTTATTAATAACTATAAGGATAGATATTTAAATTGATCATCCGTAAACTTTATTCTGACAGAACCTTTTACTGTTTTACACAATAGAAAGTTAATTTTAATTATAACTGTTTCAAAAAGGTGTGAACAGGTGATTTTTATGACATATACCCATATGGGGAATCGGGAAATCAGAAATTTAATAATTAACTTTATCATTATTAGAGACGGGCATCATGCACTTATCAGTGAGAGATGCTTAATAAGTACATATTTTAGGTTAGATAATTATTGACGCCCGTTGTAATTTTAATATTATTAGACATTTAACAATTAAGCACCTCATACTGATTAGAGCGTGATACCCTTTCTAATCGTTATCATTAACGCATTATTGCAATGTATATTAATTTGTTTTTATAATCGTATTAATATTGATGGCGGATGCACTAGATACAAAACTTATATACAAAAGAGGGATTGTCGAAAGTGTTTAGGTATACTGTGGAGTTGATTTGCATTCACAAAAATGCAAATGTGATATTACAAAACCACCCGTAGAGACAATCGAACTGAAGCTGTCAAATATGCGTATACACGAATTTTCACGGCAGAAGAACAAGTTTCTTTTGATTGCATTATAATTATTAAATAACTCTAAAAGATTCTTTTAATTTTTCACTTTTTCACGATGCAACAATGGGCTATCAAGATTAAATAAAAAAATTATTTAGCAACAAAGTTTTACTTTAAGAGATGCGTTAAAGCACAATTTTTAATTGATCAATAGTTGATTTACTGTAAAAGCAAAATCATATGACATATATAAAAGTTGCAAGACTCAAGATGACTACTGTTTTTAGGAATTTATTAAAAATTTCTTAATTCATCTATTAAAATTTATCTTTACTTAAAATAGTATTATTTTATTGAATTATAAAAACTATTTCTATTGGGAAATTGGTGAGAATCTTTCTCTGTTAGAAGCGNATTTGGGAAATATCGTGGATTTCCCATGATATGGTGATCCCTGATCGTTCACACCTTTTTGAAAACAGCTGTAATTTTAATAAAACATATGTGGACTGGTCTAGGAAAATGTCATTATGGGAATTCTGGATTTCCACGGTTCGACCACCAGGAGGGGGCAGACAAAGATTAAAGTAAAAAGGCAAGAACAGCCAACTATAGCACAGCAAATAGGCAGAGTTTTTCATTGAGCGAAACTAACCGATTTTAATCATTACTAAATTAGATAAGGTAAAAAAATAAATCCCACAATAAAAATTCTTACAATAACTCATAGTATAATTATAATAATCTTCAACGTAAATTAGCTCGACCTTAATCCCAATATAAATGATCGTACAATAAAACTATTGAAATAACCCATAATAAAACTAAAACTAATTAATTCAGAATCAAACGCATCTTATATGCAAATACTGAACTGCGAACAAGTTCTTAATAAAAATTTTAAAATCATTCGATTAGATAGCAGTGACCACGCGAAAAAAAAAACTCACAGCGCATGGCAGGCGCATGACTTGTTGTATTTATACATTTTGTACTGTATTTATTAATCGCAATATAATCTGCATTGATATAGTTATTATTAATAAGGTAGCTGCGCAACGTAGTTGCGCTAAAATCAGGAGCGGAAAATTTCTTATTGGTTATCATAGGTTTAGTTATAATATTAAAAATTATAAGCTATATATGTACGTACGCATGTACGTACAATGCATGAAATCTATACACCACAATTACACACCTTATAGAGACAAAACATAATCAATGAAATTAAATACTTAAATTTATTAAAGTTAATAATTTATTTTAATGTGTAAATTGAATATAGGTTACAGATTACGAGATTACGCCAATTAGATACACATTAAAATTCATATTTCTTAAATTATCGACTTCAATAAAGTATTTACATGCACGTTTATTGTTGTTAATGATTTAGGATTTCAATGCATGTGTTTGTCATTATAAGGCATGATCGTGATTCTTAGATTTATTGCACTTTACGTATACATTTCGTTAGAATTATTTGTATCAGCTGATTTTTGGTCATACGTGAATGTTTTTTTTTTTTACTCCTATTTCATATTCGTAACCATAGCTGAGCAAATTTTTGATTTGTGTTTATTTCGAAGTGAGAGAGCCAGACCAAAGTCAGGCGCGAAGAAAAAGCACTTATCGTTTCCAAATTTTTCTCTTTAATCTTCTATATTTCCTTCTTAGGCCGTTTGAAGCTGATTCTTTGGTTAACATCATTTTCCAGGACTCTCGGGAGGGGGGTAAAATGAAACGAACATATGAAACGAACATATAAAAATGACTAAGATGGGCCAATTTCATTGGTTGATATAAATCAGGTGACTGTTGAGAGTCATCCAGCGTTTTGATTGGCTGTTCGTTTTCGGGGGAGGTGAGGGAGACTTCAGCTGGGGGGGGGGTGATGTTAACCAAAAAATTAACTTAATCCCTAACTAACCATAAATAGCAATTTCATAATCTCATCTTTGGGGCTTTGTTGCATGTGAGGATCCTCGCGATAATAACCTTAGCATGACTATCGTCATGCGATTCTTAGCATAGTTCCGAAAACATCAGCAAAAATGAAAACGGAAAGATCGACAATCACGCTGACCAACCAAAATTAAGATTTGGTGGACTGACATGGCTGAAACCACTAGAAAGCTGCGCGACGTTGTCACGCAAAACCAGGAACGGAAGATCCGATAGTGGTAATTGAATGAATAATATAATGATAAAGAAACATATTAGGTATTATTAATTCAATTAAATATATAGAAAAAGGTAATTCAGTTAACCGTATAAGAAAAAGCTAATTCAATTAATCTTTGTTGTGTTTTTAGCAGTGATTATTTATTATATAAATAGTTAACACAGTCTTATCGATTTAATAAATTAGATTTTTGATGTGCAACAAACAATTGTGTATATATATTATCACAGTGATTATTTATTAGGTCACAAATTTTTTCATTTTGTATAACCCGCTGACCCAATTTTTCAAAAAAAATTTTTTTTAAATTCCTATTGTGCCAATTATTCCATTTTTGTCATTTAAATTTTTTCTCCGGTGTCACCTGATGATGACCTTAATTTTCCGGAATTATACGATAGGTCCGATAAAAAAAAACAAATCCAAGTTATGCAAACCGAAAAATTAACTTTGTGTGACCTTAGATGTGAACATGAATTAATTTAGGGTGGCAATCAATTAATCGACAATCACTTCACCGACATAACATTTCACCGACAATTATTCACCGACACGTTCATTTTACCGACAGTTTATTTCACCGAAGCTCATTTCACCGACAAAGTAATTCTGGTCATTGTCGTTAGGGTCAGGGTAGAATTAGGTAGAATTAGGGCTAAAGTTAGGGTGCTTTTTGAAAAAATACTTGTCGGTGAAATGAACTTCGGTGAAACAAACTGTCGGTAAAATGAACTTGTCGGTAAGTATTTGTCGGTAAAATGTTATGTCGGTGAAGTGATTGTCGGCGAAATAATACGAACCCATTAATTTAGGCCAATATTTTTTTTTTTTAAAAAAAAAAAAAAAAAAAAAAAAAAAAAAGAAAAGAAAAGAAAAATCGATTCACTAACCGGAATTTTGAAACACCAGGTTATGCAAAACAAAAATTAACTTTGCATGGCCTAATATAAATCGTTGCAGTCTTATCGTTTTAATAATATCAGGATAGATTAGATTTCGATGTGCGACAAACAATTGTGGATATATATCAGTACAAGTTAAAAACATGAATATTTGGTATTACTTTTTTTTTAATTTATTTAATGTTTGTTAAGCTATACGGAATTGAAGGTTTATATACAATGTGAGTTGCATTAAGGCTTTGCTACTATTGACAACGGGGGCAATAGTAGTCCCTCATGTCGCATATAAGGTCCCGAGTCATATGGCTTAGACCATGTTTCAGACGACTATAGCCAGGTCACGTTACCAGTTACAACTAGGGTTGTTAATCGGTCCGTCCGGTCCATCCTGGTTAAAAGGCTGCCCAGCCTCTTAAAAAGGGCGTACAGGACTGCGGTCCAGGACTGAATAGGACTGAATAGAGTTAGATCGGACGGACCAATGATCAATATAACTTTTTTGCTATGATGATGAAATTAAGTTTATCAGTATAAAGAATTTCAATATTTTTTCAATAAGCTTTTCAAATTTATAATACTTGTTTATATGATATAAGAAGAGCAATAGTTATTTATTAATTAATACGTTTGATAATTTTATCATGCATAAATTATAGATTAGAAAGTAATATAGAATATTAATATACAAAATAACATCTTTTATTAATTTCAAATTAGTTAAAAGATATTTTGCACTTTTAACCACTTAACATTCGATAATTTGATTGAATAATATAATCAAAATTGGGCACGACAAATGTTCAATCCTGTACTGATTCAAGGAAAGAATTATCTTAATATATGAAAATATTAAAGTAAATTACAAAACGATTAGATGCTACTTGCATAGTAAAAAAATATTTATTAATATAATATTGTTAGTGTTTACATTTCTGTCAAATGCTTAAAATTTATAAACCTAATATATTTAATAAAAAAAAATTAAAAATAAAGTATACTAGTGTTGGGTTATTTCCAAGTTAAAATCAAAAAAAAATTAAATCGGTAAAATGTTATAGTATAAAAGTTTTAAGATATATAAAGTAGCTACTTCATATATCCGATGTAGTTACTTGAAATATCTAAAGTAGCCATAACCTATATGAGAAATCATATAAAAATCCATTATCTAAGATTTTTTTATGCTATCATATGTAACAACATAACCGTACATAACTTATATAGTGATCGTGATAGCTTATAAGTTAAGATTGCTATTATTAAAGAACATTTAGCTTATATGTGAATACTATTATTTAAAAAAATCTTTTTTAGATGTATAGGACGAATTTTATTACTTTTTCAATCTTTTAACATAAACTTAATCAAGCATATTTCTAACAAAGTTACATTAAAAAATTCGTATTTTAAAGTAGACATTTTGTGCCCATCAAAAATTTTCTATTTCTTCTGTCTCTTTGTCTTTATTTATTTTTTGTTCGAATTTAAATGTTAACATAGAAGTGTGGCATGAAAATTTAACGTAATCTTGTTATAAATAAGTTTAAGATTGATATAAGCCAAAACATTCGAAAAAATAACGTAATTCGTTCAAATTTAAAAATGTTCGGACATTCTTTAATATTTAATATTATATGACATAACCAACCATCCTGATCATTATATTGCAAAATTATATTACAAAAAAAAATAAATAAATAAATAAATAAAAATAATTTACTAGCAATTTTACTAGTAGACCTTACATAAATTTGATATATAATTGTCGTCCATCCAATGCAACATGACATAGTAATTTAATTATTCGTAATAAATTAATCAATTTTTGATATTAAACTAATAAAAAGTAGGCGCCTAAAAATTTTCTAACCATTTAATCTTATATCGTGTTAATCATTTGATTCAGCCGGCATTAAATTAATTTTGACCACGACTAATATAATTCAATTCGAAACTATGAAACAATTTTTGTGCAATTAAACGGTACAAAAAAATAAATATTTAGGGTTTCAAAATAAGTAGGAATTTTTACGTACTACGTTGAATTATAAAATAAACTTTTTTTAATTTAAATTCCTAATTGAGAGTGTACTATAATATATAACTTATGTTGTAAGTGGAAACGGAATTTAAGTGGGTTAATTTATCATATGTACAATTTAACTCTAACTCTAATTAACTAGGCAATTCAAAATCCTAAATCTCATACCCACTTACGACATATACAGTAATAATGTAGGAAACCTTTTATTGCTTGGTCACCAATACTGCTAAACTAGAGATTATTCTAGTCAAGTATCATGTATTTTTTATAATGATAATTATAGCATGACCGTTTATTAAAAATTTGAATAACTTTTATTTTTTATTACTATATAAAATTGTTTAGTAAAATAGTAATAAGTAAAAAATTCAAATTAGTTCAATCTATAAAAATATATAATTAACTAGAAATATTCAACAATCTGAAAATTTCAGTTGATTAAATTAATAAGGATAAAATCAATTTACAGCATTTTGATGTGATTGAATAAACTGGTTTTAAAGACAAGAAATTTTATTTATACGAAACAACAGTTATTTTATTAAAGAAAAGATTTAATAATCCACTTTTGAAACAAATAAATCAATTCCGGGGATGGGTTTAGATAAACCAATAAATTTCTTTTTAAAAGTAAAACCTTCCACTAATCTAAATTCAAAATTTCTAATAATCACAGATAAGATAGATTTAAGTTCCAAATGTGCTATTTTCAATCCTAAACAACTTTTCGGTCCAGCACCAAAAGGTAAGAAATGAGTATTTGATATTTTTGATTTTATTTCCGGATCAAGCCACCGAGATGGGTTAAAATTTTCGGCATCATCACCCCAAATTGAAGGGTCATGATGGATCGCGTATATAGAAATCGTCAATAGCGTATCCTAAAACAAAAAAAAATTTAAAGTTTTATACTATATTTATATTAAATAAATTGAATTATGAAAAACTATCAGTAAAATACCTTTGGAATAACGTAACCGTTCATAATTTCATCTTTTAAATTATAACGACGGAGTTCAGGCACTTTTAAGTCACAAATAAAGAGTAGAATAAGTCAGAGACAAATAAGTTGAATAATTGATTTCATAAATATTGAGTATACCCGTGGGAATGATCCTTAAAGTTTCTTTAAAGATACATTCTAAATATTTCAATTTGTCAATTTCATCAATAGTCGGTAAATGATTACGATCAGTAAATACGTCAAGTACTTCTTTACGAAGACGATCCTGAATATCAGGATATTTGGCGAGAAAGTATAATGCCCAAGATAGTGTAGTACTAGTTGTTTCGTGTCCAGCTGCGAGTAATACCATAATCTTGAAATTTGATAAATTTAGAATTTAAATAGATTTAATAAAATCATACAGTACATATAATTTAAATAAATTTTTTTACCTGACCAACTAATTCTTCATGAGTTAATTGTTCATAAACAGGTAAGCTCTCATTTTCTTTAACTAATAAAGACAATAAATCTTTTCCTCGAACAGGTGCATTTTTTTGCTCAGCAATTAGTTTCTCAGAAATATTATTGATAATTTTAATAGAATCATATAATTGGTTATTATAAGTAATTGGAAGTTTCATGAAAAACGGTAGGAGGTTGGAAAAAGCCACGAATAAGGGTGAAACATTACGACCAAATAATGTTCTATATGCTTTAGCTAATTCAGTATCTGAAGTAATAGAATTGAATTCGTAATTAAACCCTATTAAATATGAAATTATAATTACCGCTATGATTAGAAATAAAATTGTAAGATCTAACGTGCAGAGGAATACATACTACATACCAACAAGGCCAATAACATCTAAAGTTATCTTTTGAATTATTGCAGTGATAGTAATTCTTTCCTCTTTCTTATTCCCAATTTGCTTGATCCAGATATCTTTTAATTTATGACCAGCTTGAACAAATGTTGGAACCATTTCCTGAAATCGTAATAATTAAATTGTAATGATTAATTTTTCTAACAGTTATAACATTGATGATTGTAAAAAGAATACCTTGACATTAGCAAAAGCAAATGAAGGATTCATCATCTTTCTTTGTCGTTTATGCGAATCTCCTTCAGCAATTAAAATACCACCAGCAAATAATTTCTTAACCACAATTCTGTTTACGAAAAACTTTGGATAATCATAAGAATGATTTACCAGTACTTGTTGGACGAGTTTTGGATCGGAAATCGATATATGGGGTTTGTTAAATAAGCCATGATACCTAGCTATCCTACCATATTTTTTTGTTAAGTAATCATGAACATCACCTTGATTTAAAAATGTGGCAAAATGTCCGAGAATAAAATTATTATTAACAGGTGGACCAGGAATTTTACGTAATGGTGATAAATATAAAGGATAAATATAACACTTGTATAAGACGTAACCAACAAACGCAAAAACTACAATTAAATAATAATTCATTTTATAATATGAGAATTGAGATGAATACACTGAAGTATGCTAATTTGAGTTCATATAAGAGTCATATCTTTTTCTCATCGTTTATATTTGATTTCTTATTACATAAGTGGTACAGTAACTGTATTCCGTTCACAAAATACTCCTCACAAATTTGGGTATTTTTGGTATTTTGAAACTTAAAATCCCAATACTATTTGTTTTTGAATTTACAAAACTCTGATCGAATACTAAAGATTGAATATTATAATATTGGACACATTGGGAAATTTTGATAATCACGTTACCTACTGACGATCATAGCCAAATATACAACTTTTTTTTAATTAGAAAATTAAACTTGGCATAGTAAGTAAAGTTAGTACAGAATAACGATTTGCATATACTCTAAATTTTAAATAAAATTTTATTAAGTCGTATTTAGCATTTTTGATCAAAAAAACGACAATTAAAAAATTTTTATTAAGTCGACGCATTTTAAAACCATATTATAATTACTAATTGGTTTTAAATATGTTATTCTCCATACCTAAAAACATATATGATTAAATTTTCATAGAGCAATTCACAAAAGTTCTCATAAAATATTGAGTTTAATTAAAAATTTTGACAAATAAATAAGCTGCAATTTTCGTACCTTAAAATTCGATATACTAGAACATTATAAAATTTGTATTAGAATAGCTTATAAAAAATAAACATATATGTATTAAATAATAAATACTTAAATACTTTATTTTGGGAGAGTTTTAATAAAAATTTACAACAGTTAATTATGCCGAATTTTAAAGTCGAAAATTGCAGCTTTTTTATTTATCAAAGTTTTTAATTAAACTCAATATTTTATGAGAACTTTTGTGAATTGCTCTATGAAAATTTAATCATATATGCTTTTAGGTATGGAGAATATCATATTTTAAAACCATTTAGTATTTATAATAAGGTTTTAAAATGCGTCGACCTAATAAAAAATTTTTAATTTTCGTTTTTTTGATCAAAAATGCTAAATACGACTTAATAAAATTTTATTTTAAATGCCTAAAAATTTTAGAGTATGTTATTCTGTACAACTTTACTTACTATGCCAAGTTTAATTTTCTCATTAAAAAAAAATTGTATATTTGGCTACGATCGTCAGTAGGTAACGTAATTATCAAAATTCCGGTGATCAATGTCAGGGGAGGTTAATATTGATAAATATTGAGAGGTAAATGCGTTGCAAAGAAATATTTATATGCATTATTTAAGTTTTTATTAAAAGTGTCACCAAATTAAGCTATCGCAAAATTTCCGGATATTTTATAGTGGCACAATACATGAGTGATACTTTGGCGGAATACGGTATTATATTTTACCCATACGGATTTAACTTGACCTTATATGTACGTATACACTATATACGGGCCAATGCGAATATCATGGGATGGGTCGATCCTAAAAAAGTTCTGGCCGGTCGACCGGGCCGGTCATTCCTTGCCAAAATTTCTAGTGATATTAAAGTATTTTAGTTTTTATTCGTTTTTGTCTTTGAAAAATTATAGGTTAGTACTTTATGCTGAATAATTGTATATCAGAACATTTCCTACATTCATTGTTTGCCAATTTATCATCAACTAATGAATATCTATATTGTGTATACCACTAGTTATTGTTAATCAATTTCTTGACCTGACCACCAAAATGATCCTCTCAATGAGAGGACTTTAACCAACCTAAAATCACAAAAATTAAATCTCAGATCCTAAGATCGATATAGATTTTTATTTTATTATATAGTTTTCTTTAATAAATTATAAAGTATTGTATATTGTCCAATGCTTTTTCATATTTATGGTTACATCGCATATGTATTTTTTGTATTTGCAATCCTATTTGTATTTATACATTTTGTACTGTATTTATTAATCGCAATATGATCTACATTGATATTTATTATTAATAAGGTAGTTGCGCTAAAATCAGGAGCGGGAAATTTCTTATTGGTTTAGTTATCGTATTAAAAATTATAAGCTATATATGTACGTACGCATGTACTGTACGTACAGTGCATGTATACCACAATTACACACTTTATAGAGACAAAACATAATCAATGAAATTAAATACTTAAATTTATTAAAGTTAATAATTTAATTTTAATGTGTAAATTGATTATAGGTTACAGATTACGAGATTACGCCAATTAGATACACATTAAAATTCATATTTCTTAAATTATCGACTTCAATAAAGTATTTGCATGCACGTTTTATTGTTCTTAATGATTTAGGATTTCAATGCATGTATTTGTCATTATAAGGCATGATCGCGATTCTTAGATTTATTGCACTGTAGGTATACATTCCGTTAGAATTATTTGTATCTGCTGATTTTTGGTCATACGTGAATTTTTTTTTTTTTTACTCCTATTTCATATTCGTAACCATAGCTGAGCAAATGAATCGTTCGTGTCTACCAATTTTTAGCAGATTGAAATTCTGTTGATTAACATCGCTAATTTGTTTTTTGATTTGCGTTAAATCAGGCAGTGAAGAAAAAGCACTTATCGCTTCCAAATTTTTCTCAATCTTTTATATTTCTTTCTTATTCCCTAAAAACCATAAATAGCAATTTCATAATTTCATAGGGCTTTGTTTCATGTGAGGATTCTCGCGATAATAACCTTAGCATGACTATCGTCAAGCATGGTTGAGGTTTGTTCGTGTTGGTTGTTTAGATCAGATGATCAACTGATGATCATTGGACGATTACTAAATATGATTGGTTAATTCGGTAAAAAAAATCGCAACCGGTTTAGTGAACTAGAACTTTTCTAATACAAAAAGTACAAGCTTANTAATAACCTTAGCATGACTATCGTCAAGCATGGTTGAGGTTTGTTCGTGTTGGTTGTTTAGATCAGATGATCAACTGATGATCATTGGACGATTATAAATATGATTGGTTGATTCGGTAAAAAAATAAAAAAAAAATAATAATTTCACAGACCGGGTTTAGCGAATTAGAACTTTTCTAATATGAAAGTCAAGCTTAGTTGTATACTTTTTGTTATATAAATGTTGAAGATCGCAGGAGATCACACATTTTGAAACATTTTATTAAAAGCTAAAACAAAGCAAAATTACCAACAAAACACAGCCTCAAGCAGTGTTGTACATGGGACAGTTGGGACGTAAGTTGGGACATTTTGGGACATTTTAAGACAATTTTATAAATTGAAATTACTTAAAATTTTATTTAAGATAATTTAATTAGAAATGTGTTCATCACCTAAAAAAATATATAATCATATATTTTTTTAAATTATTTATTAATTATGGGACATAGTTGGGACACTTGGGATGCTGGGACATTGGGACTTTGGGACATAGCAAAAAAAAAGCTGGGACAACGAAAATGTACAACACTGGCCTCAAGTGCATTTACAAAGTTATTGTGCATTTCTGCTGTGTTTGCTTGTGTGGGTTCTTCCCTTTCTTCTAGTTCCTCTTCAGTAAGTTTGTTTGGACCTTTTTCTAAGCTTTCAGTAACTTTTTTATATTGTAATTACAATAACAACAGCCATATTATAATGTAACATAATATTCATAGTGATATCTGTGACCACAGATTTGATAATTTTAGTCATATATAGTCCTCCAGGTCGATAGCATAGCAGTTATGCTCCGAGGATACAAATCACAAGGCTGCTGGTTCAATTCCTTTCAAAAGCAAAATAATAAAAAGCCAGTCGGTTAGGGAACTAAAACACCGTGGGAGACCTTCAGGGTCATAGGGACCTGGGATATCATATGATGAACTTAATTGGCAGCTGTTATTTCAAGAATTTGTTGCTGTGAAAAAAGCTGTACCAGTATTCTGATTTGGAATAACTGAAGTCACGAGACGTAATGTGAGGCCTAAGTCTAAAACACATGATATGACATAAACTCGTAGCGCCACCGAGCTGACTTGGTGAATTCTGGGTTGGATAGTAACTTCATAAGGGTTTCCTCAGTGTCGACCTCTCCAGAGGTTGACTGCAGAGAGTTGCATTTAGGTGCTGATAGAAGTAACTGAATGATGTCGGGCTTGTATTAATAAATTAAAAATTTGTATATGATCATGTATATATATACACTATAAATAAAGCAAAAGCAAGATTTGCCAAAGTTTAAAAAAAATTTAGTTATATATGAATTATAGATTAAAAAGTAATATAGAATATTAATATACAAATAATATCTTTTATTAATTTCATAAATACAAACATTATAGTTAAAATTAGATAAAAAAATATTTGTTACTTTTAACTACTTAATTAAATAATATAATCAAAACTGGGCATGCTAAATGTTTAATCTTGTACTGATTCAAGGCAAGAATTTTATTAATATATGAAAATATAAAGTAAATTACAAACTGATTAGATATTATTTGCATAGTAAAAAAATATTTATTAATATAATATTGTTAATGTTTAAATTTCTGTCAAATATTTAAAAATTTATAAATTTAATATATTAAAGTTATATAGTAAATCATATATTTTTTTAAAAATTTTAATTATAAACAGCATTTTGATCTATTTTAAGGGGACATATCCTGGGCCTGATATTGGGTGTTACTATAGGAAGAGATAACTGTACTACAATTTTATTATTAGACCTTATATAAATTTGATATATAATTGATCATCTACTCCAATGCAATATGACATAGTAATATTATACTTGAATTGCCTCTTAAACTAATTTGAATAAACAAATTGATAATAAATGAATGCTTCAATTCAATACATATTGCTAAATATTGATTATTAAGAGGTTTTGTATAATTTGCTTTTACAAATGAGCCAATTAGCTAAATATATATGAAGATACAAATAGACATAACAGTTTATGATAAACTATAACTAAAAATTCTAATTTTTAGGGAATATGAAGACTCTTACAGTAGTCATATGATCAATATTATTAATCATTAATAAATTGTAATCAGGTTTATACATATATAAAAATACAAGTTCAGTAGGACCCAAATTATCTATATAAGCTTATAATTGAGCATCATAGTAAATTTTTTTTTGTTAGCACTTTTATATTAGTATATATAAGCTATATTTTGATAGAACTTTTACTCAATTTTGAAATATAACATTTTCTAAAAAAAAAAAAAAACAGAGTTATGTTCTCTAATAAAAAAAAACAAAAAAAAACAAAGTTATATTCTTTAAAAAAAAACTGAGTTATGTTAAACAGAGTTATGTTGTTTTAAAAAAAACCAAAAAAAACAAAGTTCTATTCTCTAAAAAAAAAACAAAGTTACATTCTCTATAAAAAAACAAAAACCAGAATTATATTCTCTAAAAAAAAAAAAATTTTATTAAACCTATTTAATGTATAATCTGCCATATATTATAAATAAATATTGTATAAAATATAAAAATAAACAAAAAAAAAACAAAAAAAGTATTATGTTCTCTAAAAAAAAACAAAGTTTTGTTCTCTAAAAAAAACAAAGTTATATTCTCTAAAAAAAACAAAAACCAGAGTTATATTCTCTAAAAAAACAAAAAAAAATAAAATAAAATATATATTAAGCTCAATAAATGCATAATTTGCCATATTTTTTAAATATATATTGTATAAAATATAAAAAAAAAACTTTAAAAAAAACTAGTTTACGCTATTTTTTTAATTTTTGTATTTTTATTTATTTATTAGCACATTTCAATATAAAATTTATAAAATTTTCCCTATTAGCATTTTTTTAAATATACTTTTTTTGCCTATTAACTGTTTTCAAATATAACCTTTTTTATCCAATACCTACTTTTCAAATATAACCTTTTTTAAAAAAAGAGTCTGTATTAGCAGTTTTTCAAATATGATCTCATATAGATTGTTCAGGGTTCTAGTTTAGTTTATTTAATAAATCAGTATATGAAGAAACAATTTTTATTAAAATAAGTGAGTTATTTAATATGCAACTACTTAAGTAGACAACTATTTTGTCTTAGAAAAAGACTTGATATATTTATACATTTTTATTATATAGTTTATGAACAAACATATCTATAATATCAACTATATATTAATGATATATTAGATCTATGATATATGAAATTACTAATATCTTCATGATTTATAATGTGATCAATATGATCTTTGTGATCAATGTGATCTTAATGATCTATGTTCTTTTTATAATTACATGTTTGAATATTCTGTGACATATCTGTTTAATAATATTATAAAGTATTTTAAGGATTAACATATATCTCCCTTATTATTCATGAGCTTTGCAAATAATAACAAATAAAACTTGGAGTGTTCCTTGAGCACTACCCATATTGGTTTCTATTTAATTATATTATTTATACAGTTATACTAGAGGACCCCAAAATATACATAGATAGGTCAGATATGAGTTTGCTTATTTTTGAGGTTTTTTATGCAAATCTTTTTTATTTATAGTAATTTTTGCTTATTTTTGAAGTTTTTATACAGATCTTTCCTTTTTTAGTAATCCTATAATTAACCTGACCTATCTACACAGTGGCTCTTGATATAACGGAGACTAAGTAAAATCTTGATATAATGGATCAAGGTTCAAATCTACATCATAATAAATACTACTTGATATAATGGATTTACTAATAAAACTCATGATAAAGTGGATTTTAAAAAATCCCTCACTATGTGCCCAAGGTACTACGTTATATCGAGAGCCACTGTGTATGTATATTTCGGGGTCCTTATACAAGCAAAGTCAATTGTGAATATTCTCAAAATTTTGTTTAAATTAAGAGTATGGGTGCAGTAAATAGACTCTATACTGTAATTTTTAAAAAGTTGATAAGCTTAGATAGAAACTTTTTTATAGTATACTATAATATGTTGGGTATACAATATGCATTTTATTGGAAAAGCTAATTCTTTTTCTATAAGTTTGCTAAGTTAATAGGCATATATAATATTTGTATACACCTAGGTCTTGATCTTGTAGAGGTCAATAATTTTTTCTAATTTTATTTTCTAGAGATTTATTTGTTTTATAAGGCTCTAAATTAATGAGAACTTCATTTGATTCTTTTGCACTGAGTTCAAATATAATAGTTGTGATAGTAGAGGTATCTATTTAGTAAACAATAGTTCTGTACTAATATGCTTATATATTTTAGCATGTATAATATCACTTTAATAACAGAGCGTTTATTGGTATATCTAAAATAAGTCTTTCTATAGTATAGAGTCAGTATATATTTTGTATAACCTGCTTATAAATCATATAATCTTTTCTATTTTAGAAATAGTTTTTCAAATAAACTTTTGCTGATATGCATGTCATATATTAACATGATTATTTTTTTTAAAATATATATTTAACTCTCTTATTTTTTTTATTTCAGTAAAATCGTTGTTTATTTTGAGATTTTTCTATATTGACCTTGGCTTTATTTCAAGTTTTAGAGAGTTTTCAAAAATGGTATATAGATGCATTAATATATTTTCCTCAATAATTTCTCTCTAGAATATAGATAGTTGAACTTCACTACTATATGTAAACATGAATAGTGTAAATTTTGTAGTAGATTGTTTAGCTGTTCTATAGACATTAGTATTGATAATATTAATGAATTCTATTGATTTCTTTAATTATCTAATTTGGCTAATAATTCATATAGAGTATGGTTGAATTGTTCTATTAATTCATTTGTTTTGAATAGTACAGGGTTAACAGTAGATATTGTATTTCAAATTTTTGTATTAATTCTTTTACTAACATATTATTGAAATACTTTTCTCTATCTGTTAGGATATATATAAAATATTATATCAACATATGATTTCTTTATACAAGAACCAACAGTATTCTGAGAATTAGCTATAGGTACAGGTCATACTTCTAGCTATTTAGTAAGATAATCTGTGGCTACTATAATATATTTATTTTTTTTATAGTAATAGAAAGCAGTTCTATATAATCTAAGCCTATTCTGTGAAATAGATATTTGGTAAATATTAGTTGTAAAAGTCCAGGTATTAAAAGTTTTCTGTATTTTTGTCATATATCACAAGTTCAGATAAATTATCATACATGACTATACATTTGAGGCCAATAATATCTATTTTGATTTTTTTTATACTACTTTGTCTATCTCTAAGTGGGCACCTGTAAAGTAATTATACAGTAGATACAATAGAAGTTCTATTTCATATATCTGTATTACCCTTATTAACTGGTTATTCTTATTTTTCTCTTGTATAGTCGTCTATTAAATATTGCAAAGTTTTTATTTTGGGCTTTAATTTAACATTGGGTATGAGCTATAGTATTAGATGAATATTTAGTAGTTTTTAAATATAATTTTAATTGATTTTACTCTATTAAATCTTTATTAAAGATTGATTAAGGATTGAGTTAATATTAGAAAAAAAATATATTATAATGTTTTGACTTTGAACAGTAGTAATAACTGACTTACAAAGTTTTTCATTATTTGTAAATAGAACTTTGGGTAAGTATAATCAATTTTAGGCTAAAGAATTAGGTTTTTACCAAATCAAGTTGTACAAATAAGTCTAAAAAATTATTAAATTCTTGTAAATAGTTTTTAGACAGTGTTTCTATTTATGCCAACTACCAAGGTTGGCTGGTCAGTAGGTAATTATTGTCATGGCTGAAGCTGGAATGACTAAAGCTGGAAATTTTAAATATTTTAATATAAAATTTACAAAAAATTTTGGAATGCATTTTGTATGATTTTTTTTTATAGTTAGATTAGAATTTAGGGTTAGATTTATAATAAAAGAGTATAGTTAGATTTTAGCAGAGCTTATAGTTTTAAATCGAGACCTCTAATTTTCAGCTTCAGCTATGACAATTATTTATAATTATTGTATATTTTATATTAATTTCTTTGAAAAAAGTATTGATTTTGTTATTAGCTTTATAGGCTAAAAAGAAATAAGTTTTAGAACTATTACTTTTGTACCAAGTATCTACAGGAGTGTCATCAATTAGATTAATACTACTAAATTTTAATGATTCATTATACAAATTATTAGGAGTAGGCCAATAGATTTTTGCAACTTCTTCTATAGAATAATTGTTTATAGTAATCCATATCTTTATGTTCAAATAGCAGATAATACATTTGTTACTTGGTGAATAGAGTATTTTCATGCCAACATTGAGCAATAGGTCTTTTATAATTTTGTGTATATTCTTTCTTTTTGTCTTTTTGTTTAAACCATTGGAAAATAAGTTCAATATGGTACTACATGCTCATTATACCTTATAATAGATTCTTTTAGAAATGCATCAAATATCTATATATAGTGATAAGTATCAATATATATTGATTGATAGATGACATGCA
The DNA here is from genome assembly GCA_003550325.1 of Gigaspora rosea. Taxonomy (NCBI): domain Eukaryota; kingdom Fungi; phylum Glomeromycota; class Glomeromycetes; order Diversisporales; family Gigasporaceae; genus Gigaspora; species Gigaspora rosea. Next base: position 134,370 of record QKWP01001149.1, on the reverse strand, counting down.
ATGTCACTTCTACAATCCTTAAAATGTTATCTTTAGATTGAGTTTTCATTTCACTTTTAAAAAATCCTTTTACGGAACAAGTTTGATCATATATTCTTTCTTATATATACTGTATTTACGTGAAATAATGCATACTTGCGTGTTGTTTTGAGGGGATGCACGTTATTTCAAGTATGCACATGGACATTATTTTGGGGTAAAAGTCTAATTTCAAAAAAATTGTGCGTTATATATGTGTGATGCATAAAAAACCTGTATTTTTTAATTTTATACATAGCCATTCTGATCTAAGTCAGATTTTTTGACTAAAAAATTCTTATTTCTGCTTGTTATTTGAATTCGTTATTTCAGCAAATTATTAATTCAGCATTTGGAGTATGCATTATATTAGGATTAGGGTTGCTGGTGCACATATAACTTTAATAGTGCACCATTGGTGCACTATTAAATTTTTTGGTGAATAGGTGTACCTAGTGGTGCACCATATTAAAAAATATTAACTTTACAAACCATTGATTCAATATATTGACCGACAATTTTTTTAAATTGCACCAATTTTAAACTTAACTCTAACGACAATGACTAGAATTAATTTGCATGCGAAATTAGCTGTTGATAAAAAACTCCTATGCAGCAGACTTGCCCTTATTCTTGGCGTGTCTGAATTTATGTTGATTCTGAATTTTTATTTTAGAATCGGTATCCATTTAACAATTATTAAAAAAAAAGCAAGCGAAAAAAAATTTAGAAATAATAAAAATAATAATAATAATAATAAATTAAAAAATTAAAAAAAAAATTATAAATAATAAAAAGAGAATAAATATAAGATCGTCTAAATATTAAATACTAGCTAAAGTTTCATACATTAAAAGAATACATTTGAATATTCATACATATTTTAATAGTTTTTGCATTCCCTACGTAGAAACATCCGCATTGTTTTCGGCAATAGCAGGAATCTGGGCGGGTGTCAGAAAATAATTACCACAATTTTTTTTTTTTTAAAAAAAATAAGTTTACCTTTTTCCAGGTTATGTCATGACCGTAATGTTCAGCATGGTAGGTAGCACAAATTATTTCGTTAAATTTTCAACATAACAAACTTGCATCTCCAAGTTATTCTATCGTAGTTGGGCATATGTAGTTCTTTTGATATGCTATACAAAGAACTTTAAAAGTATTAGCTTGAATTTCTCATTTGAAGATCTGAATTTTTTATAACGAATTTCACGGCATATCCTTGCAAATCAATATAGTGTTGAAGAAAAAATATGTAGTACAAGGTGATAAAGATCGATTCGAATATAATGAATAAAAAAAATGAAGTATGTAACTACTGTATAAAGAATTATGTATTTCATAAATATCAATGAAAAAATCAATGGAAATATTAATGTGATTTAATAATTACCGTATTATTATCGTCATTGATAAAATGAGTTTTAATTTTTCTTGTCGTTATTAATAAATAAATACGCTAGTACTGCAATAATTAAAATTTTCAATATGCATAGAACATCTTTGTAGAAAATGATCCAATCGATGATTTAATCAAATTATTAATTGATTTATGATTAAGAATCAGCTGTTTCATCACTGTGGATAACACAATCATTAACCTGAATTTTGGGTTCATCCTAGCATTGTGTAACAAAGTTTTATTCAAAGATTCCATTGAACGCAAGCAAGATTTTTTTTAATGTTAAAAAAATAAATAGTGTAAGTAAATCATTACTTATTGGACAAAACCACGAAAGTAGGCTCTTATTTTTTCTTTTTTAGTAAGATATATTGATAATCCACGTGCACAATTCATATAGCGCATCTCATAAAATTTTCTACAAAAATCTTTTCTAAAATGAAATGTGGCAGATCATGAGTAAAATCGCAACCAGTAAATAAACTTTATTGGAGTTAAATTTGATTGGCTCGCCACCCTGCACCATACTTGTGTTTGGCGCACCAGGTGCACCACCTATATTAGTGCACCATTGGCATTGCCAAGTACCCTGCACCAGCAACTCTAATTAGGATGCACATGGGCAGTGTTGTCACTTGGACGTTTTTTGGACATTTTGGACATTTTTTCAAATTAAAATTACTTAAAATTTTATTAAGATAATCTATTTTAATGTTTTCACCAATGAGTCCAGCACCTAAAAAAATATATAATTATATGGGGTGAAGTCAATAGAAATGGGACAAATTTATTAGATAAATTTGTCCCATTTCTATTGAGTCCCCCCATATATTTTTTAAATTACTTTATTGATTAGTTAAACATGGAATATAGGCTTGGACGATTTTGGACAATCTTGGATGTTGGACAAAAAACATAGTATGGACACGTCCAAGTGACAACACTGCACATGGGTGTTATTTTAAAACCAGTATGCTATTTTAAGAAAATGAAATTTTTGAAATAATGCCTATATGCATTATTTCACATAAATACTGTATGAAATAATATATTAGCATTTCAGTAGATTTTTGCAAATTGATGCACTATCATAAAGTCATATGACTCTAAATATAAAATCTACTGGTCTTTTGCTCTCTTTTTAGTCTGGTTGTCCATAACCATTTTAAGACAGTATGGTTTGTAATAAGAAAGAAATGTTTTGTTTCTATATAAGAACAAAAAGTATAGAGTGTAGCAACTTAAAGAAGTTGGTAAGTTGTCATTCTCTAAGTGGCAGCTCTAGGGTTCAAATTCTACTAGTGATATTTTGAAAAAATGGACCTGTGTTCCAGTAACTGCTTCTCATCAATCAGTTGGATATATCACTTATAGCCTTGGTATACTATTTTGAATAGGAGCTTTTAGGTATAGTTGTGTATCATTATACAGACGAATCCAAGGAAACAGAGAAACAAAAACCCATTTGGCAAGTCCCGAGTAAGGAGATAGCAAAGATCTTTGACAGTGCTACCAGAACTAGAGTATCAAAAATTGGAGCTAGAGAACTAAAAAACAAGACCTTCAGAGAAGAGGGTCCACCAACCTGACTGGCAAAGTTACACTAGAAAAAAAGGACCTAAGTTCTAGAAGTAGGACCAGGAGAAGAAAAACTATAAGGCACCTAATGCCAGGTAAATTGACCCTTTTGAGCTAACTGGATTGGAAGTTTGTAATATATTAGAGAAGGGCTGGTAGGAAAGTAATAGTGGGTACCAGGATTGGAGCAAACCATACAAGGGCAGGAGTAGGTAATAGTAGCAGTTGCAGAGTATCCTTCTGACTGCAAGTGTTGGCCTTGGTAAATGCATAGGTTACTAAAGCATAGGTAATATCTGAGTGGGACTGGGAATGCTCTACTAAATCTTCTGTAAAGATAAATTAGACCTAAGGGAGTATTCATCAATAGCATCTGGAACTGACCTTGACTAACTTATGTAGTGAAGGGCTGTACTGATAATACAAGTAGGATTGGTAGGAGGAACTAGGACCAGAGGTTTAAATAGGTAATCCCCTAGTTGGGTTGCAGGTATGGCAACTAGTGTAGAACCTTTGGGTGAACTACTTAAATTAGATAACAAAAGTTGTATGTGTAGCTAGTTGTATCCTCATCTATGTAACAAATTTTGGGGTGCCCAAAAACTGGATAAAACTTGATATATATCTATAATCGATATATATCGTAATTAAATATAAATTGTTATACATCTGCTAATCGATTATTATCATATACATTTGAATCGATAAATAACGATTTAAGTTATTAATCGTTTTATAGCAGATAGCAGATAGCAGATCATCAAATTAAGGTTCTGCATACAATGCGTGTCGATAAAAATCGATACTTAGCATGTTAAAATTCATAAAAATTTTAATTTTGAGATCTTTGCAGATTTTTATTTATAAATCTGCACAATTAGTAATCGTTGCATATCTAGCAAAGATTAGATAATATATATGTTGTAAGTGGAAACGGAATTTAAGTGGATTCGAGAATTATATATAAAACCCATTTTGGGATAATTTATCATATGTACACTTTAACTCTAATTAACTAGGAAATTCCAAATCCACTTAAATCCCATGACATACACAGTAATAACGTAGGAAACCTTTTATTGCTTGGTCAATACTGCTAAACTAGAGGTTATTCTAGCCAAGTATCATGTATTTTTTATAATAATAATTATAGCATAATCGTTTATTAAAAGTTTGAATAACTTTTAATTTTTTATTACTAAATAAAAAATTCAAATTAGTTCAATCTATAAAAATATATAATTAATTAGAAATATTCAACAATCTGTAAATTTCAGTTAAATAAATTAATAAGGACAAAATCAATTTACAACATTTTGATGTGATTGATTAAACTGGTTTAAGACAAGAAATTTTATTTATACGAAACAACAGTTATTTTATTAAAGAAAAGATTTAATAATCCACTTTTGAAACAAATAAATCAATTCCGGGGATGGGTTTAGATAAACCAATAAATTTCTTTTTAAAAGTAAAACCTTCCACTAATCTAAATTCAAAATTTCTAATAATCACCGATAAGATAGATTTAAGTTCCAAATGTGCTATTTTCAATCCTAAACAACTTTTCGGTCCAGCACTAAAAGGTATGAAATGAGTATTTGATATTTTTGATTTTATTTCTGGATCAAGCCACCGAGATGGGTTAAAATTTTCGGCATCATCACCCCAAATTGAAGGGTCATGGTGGATCGCGTATATAGAAATCATCAATGGGGTACCCTAAAACAAAAAAATTTAAAGTTTTATACTATATTTATATCAAATAAATTGAACTATGAAAAACTATTTAGTAAAATACCTTTGGAATAACGTAACCGTTCATAATTTCATCTTTTAAATTATAACGAGGGAGTTCAGGCACTTTTAAGTCATAAATAAAGAGTAGAATAAGTCAGAGACAAATAAATTGAATAATTGAATTTCAGTAATATTGACTATACCCGGAGGAACGATCCTTAAAGTTTCTTTAAAGATACATTCTAAATATTTCAATTTGTCAATTTCATCAATAGTCGGAAAATGATTACGATCAGTAAATACGTCAAGCACTTCTTTACGAAGACGATCCTGAATATCAGGATATTTTGCGAGAAAGTATAATGCCCAAGATAGTGCAGTACTAGTTGTTTCGTGTCCAGCTGCGAGAAATATCATAGCCTTGAAATTTGGTAAATTTAGAATTTAAATAGATTTAATAAAATCATACAGTACATATAATTTAAATAAATTTTTTACCTGACTAACTAATTCCTCATGAGTTAATTGTTCATAAACAGGTAAGCTCTCATTTTCTTTTACTAATAAAGACATTAAATCTTTTCCTCGCACAGGTGTATTTTTTTGCTCAACAACTAGTTTCTCAGAAATATTATTGATGGTTTTAATAAAATCATAAAATTGGTTATTAAAATTAATTGGAAGTTTCATGATAAATGTTAGGATGTTGGCAAAAGCCACGACTAAAGGCGAAGGATCACGATCAGATAATGCTCCATATGCTTTAGCTAATTCAGAATCTGAAGTAGTAGAATTGAGTTCGTAATTAAACCCTATTAAATATGGAATTATGATTACAACTATGATTAGAAATAAAATTGCAAATTTAACGTGCAGAGGAATACATACTACATACCAACAAGGCCAATAACATCTAAAGTTATCTTTTGAATTATTGCAGTGATAGTAATTCTTTCCTCTTTCTTATTCCCAATTTGTTTGATCCAGATATCTTTTAATTTATGACCAGCTTGAACAAATGTTGGGACCATTTCCTGAAATCATAATAATTAAATATAATTGTAATGATTAATTTTCTAACAGTTACAACATTGATGATTGTAAAAAGAATACCTTGACATTAGCAAAAGCGAATGAAGGATTCATCATCTTTCTTTGTCGTTTATGTGTCTCTCCTTCAGCAATTAAAATACCACCACCAAAAAATTTCTTTGCCATAGTTCGGCTTACGAAAAACCTTGGATAATCATAAGAATGATTTACCAGTACTTGTTGGACAAGTTTTGGATCGGAAATCGATATATGAGGTTTGTTAAATAAGCCATGATACCTAGCTATCCCACCATATTTTTTTGCTAAGTAATCATGAGCATCACCTACTTCTTGATTTAAAAATGAGGCAAAATGTCCAAGAATAAAATTATTAACAGGTGGACCAGGAATTTTACGTAATGGTGATAAATATAAAGGATAAATATAACACTTGTATAAGACGTAACCAACAAACGCAAAAACAACAATTAAATAATAATTCATTTTATAATATGAGAATAGAGATGAATACACTGAAGTATGCTAATTTGAGTTCATATAAGAGTCATATCTTTTTCTCATCGTTTATATTTGATTTCTTATTACATAAGTGGTACAGTAACTGTATTCCGTTCGCAAAATACTCCTTACAAATTTGGACATTTTTGGTATTTTGAAACTTAAAATTCCAATACTATTTGTTTTTGAATTTACAAAACTCTGATCGAATACTAAAAGATGAATATTATAATATCGTACCAATTAGATTAATATTGATAAATATTGAGAGGTAAATGCGCTGCCAAGAAATATTTATATGCAATATTTAAGTTTTTATTAAAAGTGTCACCAAATTAAGCCTATCGCAAAATTTCCGGATATTTTATAGTGGTACAATACATGAGTGATACTTGGCGAACGGAATACGGTATTATATTTTACCCATACTGATTTTGCTTGACCTTATATGTATACACGGGGCCGATGCAAATATCATGGATGTTTGTTCTTTACATTCATTGCTTGCCAAATTATCATCTAATTAGCCAACTAATGAATATCTATATTGTGTATACCACTAGTTATTGTTTAGTCAATTTCTTGACCTGACCCTAAAATCACACACAGAATCCTGAGATCGATATAGATTTTTATTTTATTATATAGTATTTCTTTAATAAATTATAAAGTATGATATTAGATATTGCTTTTCCACGATCAGCATATAAAATAATTCTATGCTATTTTTGTATTTTGTAGCTACATATTTTATTTTATATTTATGGTTACATCGCATATGTATTTTTTGTATTTGCAATCCTATTTGTATTTATACATTTTGTACATTTATTAATCACAATATGATCTACATTTCTGAGAAGCTTGTCAACGGGGTGACAAAGCGATCATTATTGCAGGATCAGATGACTGTTGATCAACGATCTTTGTTGTTAACCTTTTATAGGTTGTTCGGAATAAATCTTGTTTATGCAGGTATTTCCTGATTTACATCATGATTGCATGTGATTATTTGATTGTTATAAGTTATTTGATGCATGTATAATGATAGGGGGCGAAAGGGGAAAGGTAAGCATTGTTTAAGAAGGGCTATTTTTCTCTTCGCTATCGCTCGCCTAGTTGAAGGCTGGCTCTTTCGTCCCGCCCTGCTGTAATTGCAGTGCAAAGACCCATTTTTTTTAGTATGAGAGTCTACGGCTGCTGTTGCAGTGCAAGGACCTTTTTGTATTGTTAAAGTGTTTGAGGCTCTGCGGCTATAATAGCACAAGGACCCTGCTTTACACGGTCTCTTTGCTGCTATATAGACTCCCCTAGGCAAAAACACCTTTGGATAGCAGATAGGTGTGATGGATGGTTCGTAGCTAGTGTGAAAGGAAGTAGATGGGCGGATTATTTCAGTTATGTGAATTAGCAGTTAGGCCAGACCAAGTTGATTATGTGTTTTACATTACTCTCCCCTCCAGGGGGGGGGGGGGGGGGGGGGGGGTGGTTCACTTAGTAAAATTTTAAAAAAATTTTTTTTCAAAAAAAAAAATTTTCCGAATTTTTCCGTGACTGTATAAAATTTTCCGAAATGTCCCGTAGTCCTATGTATATTTATCAAAATTTTTTTTACTATGAGGGGGGAGCTCTGGGGGGTAATGTAAAACACATAATCAACTTGGTCTGGCCTTATTAAGATTACAGATGTTATTCTGTTGTTTTGAATGAATCCTGTAACGATAGCGAACAGAATTCCCATATCAGATATGTTCATCTATGTCAATAAAGTCATCTGATCGAGCAATAATAATTTAATATTTAATATTATATAACATAACCTACCATCCTGAAGCATGACCGAAGTTCAATTTTATTGGTCGAAAAAATGTGATCTACAGATCCCATCTGATTAAATTTGATTGGCTAGTTACAATTCTATATAACGTTAATTTTATTACTGTAATATGATAATAAAAAAAAAGAAAAAAAAAGTTTCGCGCAAAAGTTTTAGGTAGTAAAGTTTAACTTTGTTGGGGTGGTAATAGGTGTTAGTAGGTGACCGGGTCGTTAATCTTTATAATATTAAGGGTTTTCACTATAATCAAACCTTTTTATATAAAGTTTGCACAGTCAAGGTTTAACAGCAAAATTTCTCAATAATCCTGTTGTGGTCAAAGTTTCACTGTACTTAAAGTTTTTGTGCCGGGTTCCACTAAGTCAAGTTTCGCTTTTTATTAAAGTTTTGCCTCTATTAAAGTTTTACCGTGCCAACTTTCTACTGCCAACTTTCGCTGTGCCAAGTTTCACCGTGTCAAGTTTTGCCATGTCAAATTTCACCGTGTCAAGCTTTATTGTGCTGCACCGTTTCACGTGCCAAGTTCTGTCAAGGTAGAAAATCAATAACGTATTTAGAAAATACTTGGACAATATTATTAATTTTTTTTTATTTTTTTTTAGTAAATGAAAACCCAAAATTTTGGGCCTTGTTTTGTCAATGATTGTACAAATACCAATGTTAGATTCCGTGTAATTACTGAGCTTGCATTTGAAAAATGCCATAAAAACCAAATGCTGCAAAAGTATCCGTATCTTGAAATAGGAAGGCAACTATGTCATCCCCATTATTGTAAAATTATAGAAGCTAATAGTAGTCAACGAAGAAAATCCCTAAAAAAAAAAAAAGAGTATTTAGGAAAAAAAAATTGAATCCGATAATTGTTCAGGTAGTGTAACAGTCTTTTTTTAAAAAAAAATATGTATGTAATTTTTTATTTAATTTAATATTTTATATTAGATGTAACATTTGCTTCAAAAGTTCAAGCATTAACAAGAGTACTATACCGTCGACAACACCAAGAATTTGCAAATCTTGAGTTGGATCCCGTGAAATTTGAAAATATTATTGAAAGTGCGGATCCTCAACTTGAGGGCTTTTTTAAATATATGATGAATTTAGTTATTCCTAGAGAACGTTCTGCCCATAGTATAAATGAAGCAAAGAAGTCTGTTGTTGGCCTGTGCTATATTATTGCAGGCTTTCGAAACAAATTTGTCAATCAACATAAGTTAGAAGTTGGCTTGTATCTGATGGCTTCGGGTGCAACATGGGATGCAGTCGATACAATGTCGAAACTTGGATATTCCGTGTGTGCTAATACTGTAGAAAATTTTTGAAAAAAAGTTCAGAGTCAATATGCAATAAAAATCGAAGAACATTTTACAAATCATGTACTTTTTATTAATTAAATTTAAATAATTTAAATATTAATATCTTGTTTAAATAAAATTTATTTTTTATTTTTATTTTTAATTAGAAAAATCAACTTCACATTTACAACATAGAAGATTATCATGCAATTCACGGAATTAGAAGGCCAGACACCACTTCAACATCTAGTGCAAACCATTTTGCTACATGCGTAGCAAAACCCGTTTTAGAATCTCAATCTGTTTTACTCGTACACAATAACATATTTATCCATAATCCGGCAAACATTGAAGCGCCAATAATCTGTTAGCATCTTATTAATAATTATACTGGAATATTCGATATTCCATATTTCGAATGACAGTTATATTGGGTTTCACAAAATCGTTTAGTAATTAATGAACTTGATAGAATCGATGCTTTAATGGTGCATAATTATAACGACGATCTAGAAAAACGGAAAGAGGAACGATCAATGGAAGGTCTTAAGTTAGTTGGATTTAATGAGCAAGGGTTACACTTAGTTCAAGACTATATTAAGGCAATAACACTTATTTTATCTATTAATAATAAAACACGACATTTGGATAATTGTGTTGCGCCGCTTGTTGCCAATTGGCCTGGCCAATTGTTCGTTAGAAAAGCTCTGTATATGAAACCGCCGCCACGAGACATTGTCCATTCTTACCAATTTTGAGTCTGCTACACTTATCCTTAAACAGTAGAGAACATGTTTTTTTAGTGCACTATTCCTTTTTCGAAAAATTATTTCACTTTGTTTTTGGTTCCAGTAAAATGCTTACAAAAAAGCCTCACCCGTGGAGGATTAACCTCATTTTAGAACTTACTCGAAATGGATGGGTAAAAATTCGGGACAAAATTATAGAAAAATTTGGAAAAACATGTAAGGACCTCGAGTATCGAACTACAATCGATTTACTCGATAACATAGTGCCGGCAACACTTGATATCTATGCAAATTTATTTCATGCAGGTTTGTTTGACGAATATATGGAAACGGTTTTCCGCATTTGGACATACGCGTTATAATTGAAATGGAAAAACTACAATAAAGCACCTTTGGCTTTTTTGTCCGATGTGTTTTATTGGAAGGATAACGATCATCCTTTTTTTGACATAATTCGAATGCATTTGCCGTACTTCAACGAATATTATGTAGAGAATACTCATAGTCGAATTAGGGCAAATATATCACCAAATGCAACAGTTGACAATATAATAAAACAAGCCTATGTTATTAGTAAATTGGTCGCTTTTCTTTATTATTAGACAAAGCAAATTTTGCTTTAATTTTACATATTTTATTTTCTATTATTTAGTGAACCATAATACAGCATTTAAAGATAATTATCATAAGACATGGCGATATCCATATACCCTACCCGCACTTGACCTTTTGAATAAGAAAACTAGCCTCTTTCTCTTAAAATACTTTCAAGATTTATTCTATAATGTGGAAAGAGTGGTCCAAAGTTAAAAAAGAAAAGACAAAAACCTTAAGTTTACCACCTTGCTACTTTAGGAGAAAATGTAGATTTACGACGCTTACCAACTGCTTATAGTTCGTTGTACTTGCCCCAACCAAATTTGTGCGATCGCTGTAAGCATCTATTTAGCGAAGAAGATGGAATGGTTCTTATTTGTGGCCACGGATACCATTTGACATGTTATAATAGAAAGTGTAATTATTGCTAAGAATTCTATAAAAAAGTGATTTTTAAAAATATTAAAAAGTTTTTGGAACGACTTGAAGGTGAAGATAAACTTACGCCGGAGGATTTTGAAGATGATGAAAACGCTAAAAAAGAGGAAGAGGAAGAAACTTCAGAGGAAATAGAAGGGATTTCTGACATTTCATCTAAATTAAAGACAAAAATTAACCAAATAATTTTTGGTAAATGTAAACCAATAAATACATAATTTCTTCAGTGTCGGCTGTTGCAATTTTAAATGCCAAAAGCGTAAAAAAGTAACATAATTCTGAGTTATTTTTGTACTTACGTTATTTTATAACAATTTACTAGTAAAAATGTACGTCTAGTAAATCTTAGCCAGAATGCTAATTACTCGAATTGGTCTCTACACTATATTTATATAACGACAAAGGAAAAAACTGGTAAAATTCCATAGCAAACAGGGCTGTCCTTCGTGTGTTACCTTATGACGTATATTCTTCTAATATGATTTTATTATATAAAATCTTGTGTAACCATACGTGCATATAGGGATTTCGGTCATGTTCCATCCTGATCACTATATTGTAAAAGAATATTACAAAAAAAAAAATAAATAAATAAAAATTATTTACTAGCAATTTTACTACTAGTAGACCTCATATATATTGATCTATATAGATGACTGCCTACCTCAATACAACATGCATATGATAATTTAATTATTCATATTAAACTAATAAAAAGTAGCCACCTAAAAATTTTTCCAACCATTTAATCTTATAACATGTTAATCATTTGATTCAGCCGGCATTAAATTAATTTTGACACGAATAATATAATTCAATTTGAAACTATAAAACAATTTTTATGTAATTAAATGATGCAAAAAAATAAGTATTTAGGGTTTCAAAATAAGTAAAAATTTTTATGTACTACGTTGAATTATAAATCGGAAAATTAAATCAAATAACTCTGATTTTAATTTAAATCTCCAATTGAGAGTGTACTAAAACTCAAACGTCTGTCCGTCACGCTATTTACCAATCAGAAGATTCAACGTAGTATTTCCTATTTTGTGCGAAGTATAGGATATCGCGTGATCGAAAAGTAGAACAGCCACACAACCCTTCGTCTCAAAAATACCATTACAGGTAAGAATATCGCATATGATAATCCGAAAATGGTGCAGAAGAGGTGACAATAGGAAGATCGCAATAGTATAATTAGTGCTCGGCACAATAAAATTTAATATATAAAATATTTTTAAATTTTTAAACTTAATAACTTTAGTTCTAGCGAAGCCATTTCAATTCTATAATTTGCAAATTGTGTATAAAGAGTGTAGTTTTAAAGCTTTGTTGTAATATTTTCTAATTCATTTTGCTAAACAGACCAAAATGATTAAAAATCGTATTTTATATATAAAAAACTATATATTTTTTTTAAATTTTTTTACTTCCGATTTAATAAAGTAAATTCGATTCTGTAACTTATATTCGATATAAAAATAATTTAATTTTAAAACTATGTTTTCATATTTAACTGTTAATGATTATCTATTATATTAAAGCTGTTCGTCACTCTATCGACCAATCAGAAAATTCAACTTAGTATTTCCTGTTTACTGAAATGGGGGATGGCTAAAGCCAGGTGTGTTTATATGTTTTTAATTATTTAATTAAAACTAGGGTAAGGGTTAGTTAGGAGTTAGGGTTAGGGCTTGACTTATAAGTAAAATTGCTTCCTGAAGTTTTTTATTAATGTTCCTATACTGGTTTAGACACTCGTTTTTTGTATTTTCAGGGTATATGTTTATAAAGTATCTGTGCAATGCTAAATTAAAGTATAGGATCGTTATTAAGCATCAATGGTACTATAAAGTACCAATGTCTATATAATTATAATGCAAAGTACCTAAATATAATTTAATTATACTGCGAAGTACCCAAAATATTTATATAATTTCCTGTAAAGTACCCAAAATATTATATAATTACACTGTGAAATACAAAAAAATTTACAGAATCGCACTATTAAGTGCTAAGTATTCAGGTAGTGGTGGTGTTGGTGGGTGGAAAAAAAAGTCACGACCATGTGGTCGATGTCATTTTTGAGCCCACATACAACATTTATGCGCATGAATCATATTTGATTCAGCATAAATTTTGTATGTGGCTTCTGAAGGGGTTCGGAAATGTTAACGATCGCATGGTCGTGACTCTTTTTTTGCTATATTTTAAGTATTTATCTTAATATTATTTAAAATAAAACTTTACCACGATTTTAAAGAAAATAGATAATTGAGTATGGTAATAATTTAATGTAATATTATTTATTAGAAATAATTTATACATCGCATGTGCAATATTGTCGCACCTGGTGCAGATCATAAAATCAGGTGTAATGTAAAAACAAACCAATTAAAATAATCAGTTTTTTCATTGGATAGGGTTAGGGTGAGGTATAGATTGTGTGTATGGGCGAAAGGGGATTTTTTATAGTAAAATTTTGCAAGGAATTTTTTTTGTTAGAATCCTAAGAGTAGTTTCATATACTCAATTTTAAGTTATAGACGATTTTTGAATAAACGAATGTTTGTTTTGAACTTTTTGATCATGTAACGTTACACCTGATCTTGAAATTTGATTAGGAGAGCGACATATAAGGCGCATCGCATGGGGCAATGAATAAATTTACTCTATTTATTATTAATAAAAACTAATATTTATTTTGGTTTGAAATATAATAATTTAACTTTCATATTCTATATCAATATTTAACAATTATAATCAAAATAACTTTTGTTAAATTACTTATTAACATGTTAATCATCGGGTTTATCAATTAAATTGATTAAATAAATATATTTGTTTTTTTTAATTTGTTATCTTTATCTTTCTAAAATGTTGTTAGATAGATTTGAATCTTCGTTATCAGAATCCTCAATTATTTCTGCAACATCAGAATCTTTAGGTTTTCCTAATAGCACCATTAATAAAATCAGAATCATGTTTTTCAAGCACATTGTTATGCAATAATTTATTGATTTAACAGCTGCTTCAAGTGAATCTTCATTAGACCTTGAAATTCCCAAAATAGATATTGATAGTTTAATAAGTTAAATATAATTATATTAAGAAGTATAATAGGCTTCGCACCCCTATGTTATAGTTATATATTGCACAGCAGATGCGATATGATTATTTATTACACTTAATAAAAGTTATATAAAATTTATAGGTGCGATACCAATTATATATCACACTTAATAAAAGTCTATAAATACAGATCATGTGATTATATGCATACCAAAAATAGGAGTATCCAGACACCAACTACACCAACACAGGGTGAAGAAAATTTTAATGCTCCGCTTTGCCTGTTGGCTCAGCTTTGCTTTTTATACTAAAGCTCTATAATATACAACATTATTAATAAGCACCCTAACCCTAATGTCTCAGGCAAAGTATTTTTTAAACTCAACATGATTATGTACAGTTAAACCGTTAATAAAATTAATACTAAGAAAATTTTAATGCTATGCTTCGCCTGTCAGCCCCGCTTGGCTTTTTATACCAAAGCCTTATAATATACAATATTATTACTAATTTTTTATTTTGGCGAATACCGGTAGTCAGGTGATTAGATCTCCAAACAGGTGATTAAGTCTCCAAACAGGTGGTCAAAACTCCAAACGGGGTGATTGAATCTCCAAACGGGAGATCAAATATCCAAATAAGTAATTCAATCTCCCAATCGAAGGATTAAAGCCCTATACTAATTAAAATATATATAAGGGTTTAGTTTCTGCTTATGAGGAGAAGAGTGAATTGTAAACAAGTGGTTAATAATTGTAGATAGTACTGTATTTAGTATTATTATAATAACCTGATGTATTAATTTATATTATACCCATAATTATGTGACAGTTTATCATTTTAAACAATTTGACCTTAAACACTCTTGTTCACGATCAACTAAACCGGTACAATTTCATCAAGCTCTCCCAACTGATCATAACACCGGTCAGATAATAGTGGTCCGGGAGGGTTAGATTCTGATCCAACATTTAAATAAGTTATTTGAGTTATGAAATTGTTATATTGTTTACCGACTTGAAAATTTATTAATTAGGACAAAAAGAATTATTAAACATATAAATCGTAAATTAATTTGAATTTTAACAAAAAATCATAAATATTTTGAACATTTCTTACAAACATTGCAAAAATTTATGTGATACTTTAAAATACAGTTATACGAACTTAAACTAGCAAATAAAATTGTAAAAACAATTACATACTTATTTTACTTATTTTATATATTTATTTTATTTAACATTTATTTAATCTACATAAACACGAACCATTTATTCTATCTAACTATAAACAACACCAATCCCCTAACTCTAACCTCATGCCACTATCTAACCCTAACCTTAACCTCCGCATTACTATCTAACAATAATCCTGCCCAACCTCGTCATTAATAATATAAATCATCAAGAAAACCAGAACCAAAAATAACATTAACGAAACAAATCATAGCCCCTGTAGATAATTCTATTGACTATGACATTACCTACAGAGATATCCACTGACAAGAACAAAATATTAAAACGTAACGATGATACTAATGACGATGACACCAATAGCGAAATGATACTATAGAAGAAAAAAGAAGTGAACCAATTTTAAATGCTAATTAAATAGCAAAGCAAGAAAATCGAAGGCACTGCTCTGGCAAATCGGACTCAATAAACGACAGCACCAGCACCTACATCTATGTCGTTACCAATGTGAAAACACAACGACAACAACTGCAACACACAACTAACAACAAAATTAGCGATGACACCAACGACGACTCCAACCAACGACGGCACCAATGACGGCACCAAAACTGGACACTATGAAAAAATAACAAAAAAAAAACTATAAATAAAAAAAATGCAGATCCTGTAATTTATAAATGCATTAAATAAGTTTATCATATCTCTATATTTATTTTTTTAAAAATGATGATCGACAAAATTAGCCAATCATATTAGGATGCGATATATAAGCATATCGCGGGGTGCAAGATATGCATTTATTCTTATATTAATATATATTAATTTATAATAAAAATAATATTATAGTGATAGTATAAATTAATTAAATTATAATTATATTTAGATGCAAACTTCAGCTGATGAATCAGATACTATTACCAAAACTTATAAATTTTTTTACAAAAAAACTTTGTATAAATGAGATTCGGTATTCTCCAATACCTATTGAATATCTACCAACATCCTTAGAAGGTACAGAATATTTATAATATTTCCGGATAGAATGATTATAATACTGCATTTTCAGATATAAGTTTAAATTTAAAATTAATAATATTTTTTATAAATAAATAACTTAATTAAAATTTAATTCTATATAGGTTCGATATAATATGGGTGATGGTGGTGGTAAAAAAACCATAGAATGTGAATTTTTAGGATGTAAAGTAAACAAATTAGTTTGAATTTATACTGGAGCTAAAGTTTGTGAATTTGTTTCAAGTGAATTAAAAAAAAAACACAACATACTGAAGTAGATAAAAGTATTGATTTTTATAAATTAAATCAACCTACTGATTTACAAACTTCAAAAGAAGCTAAAACACATATGTAAGAAATTATATAATATTAACTTTTTAAATTTTAGTTCAATTTAATTAATTTTTTACTTTAATTTATTATAGAAAATTTATGGCATTTGCAAATATTCAATGTTTATATAATTTTGAAACATGTGCAGGCAGGGCTCAAGTTTGTTGTTATGGAAAGAAATCAGATGATAATATTCCATCATATTTTATTGAATGCTCAGCTTGGTCTCTGGGACAAAACATTTTCATTATAAATTAAATTGTGATGAAATTGATGTTACAATGTTAGAAAAGTTGTTTAGAAGAAAACCTGTAAATTAAAAATAAATTTTTACTTAACTTATAATATTTTTGATTAATTTATAAATTAAAATTGATTTTTAGATTACCTCATTTAATAAAGTAGTAGAAAATTGTTGTACAGTATTATCTACAAGTGTCCATAAAAAAGAATGTTGTATATAAATTATTATTTTATTTTTTTAAATTTATAATATTTATTTATAGCTAATTTTTAATAATATTATATTAGCATTTTTTCATTTATCTAATGAAGGGATAAAAAAAAAAGGAAAAATTATTAAATTGAATTGCAATGTTCAATTTATTAAACTTGTTCCTTTAGATATAACAACAACACCATTTGTTGTTTTAATTTGTAAGGGAATTCATACTTATCCACCACCAATTTCAACTAATATTCCAGTTGGAATCCAAATAAGCTTGGAACATATAATTAATGAAGCTATACAAATATTTGAAAAAGTTACACCAAAAAAAATTATGTCAAGTAATTTATTAAAAGCATATTTTGGTAAAGATCTTTTTACTGAAATACATTCTTCACTTAATAATTTGGATAAGTTACGATATCTTGTTAGCAAAGTTCAACAAAGACAATTTCCTTATGGACAAGGATTGTTAGGAATTGTAACTGAATTTTGGAATGGAAATAAAGAATTTAACAGATATTTACAAGAAATTGGTACTTACTATATATATTTTTTATTTACTATTTTATTAATTATTATTAATTATTTATTAAATTTATAGGTACTTTTGATGATAGAAGTTTAATGATTATTTGTATGAACAAAAGTCAAGCAATTGCATAGAAAATATTGAATGTTTTCAAAATGATATGGCATTTAAAAGAGTACAAGGAAATATAAATGAATTTTTTTTTAACCCCAAGATAGCAATTATCTGGGTATGTCGAATGATGCTATTTATTAATCTTAATTATATATACAAATTAATCTGTACATTTACATAGCTATACTATTCTTTCCACATATTTTCTTCAGCGAATCTCTTTCTTTTTTCTTGAGCAGGCGACTGTTTAATGCCACCTTTATCTCTTTTGTGACTCTTGCTTTTCATATAAATCGCAGTGCAGGTTCTGGCATAGAGCTGTTAGGGCAGTGTCATTAATCACCTAATTATTTTTTATCAGAGGCCTACCCCCCTCTCTCTTTCTTAATATATAAATAGTAAGGTTCTTATATATAATTTTAACTTTTTTTACCCCCTCCCCCCTAAAAAATCACCTGATTTTTGTTACTCCCCTTACCCAACTGCTTGTTTGTGAACCATACCCATATTTCATATACTACCATAATGTGTAACTAAATAACTATCGTGTGCGGCTGGGTTGTCTTCAAATTGGATGCTGTGATTACTTCTTCCATCATGGCTAGGGGTACGGAATCTGGCAAGAGGCTAAACATATTATATGAGGACCCCGGACATGTAGTACAGAGGTCATATGTTATGCATTTCAGCAAAAACCCCTGAAATTTAAAAAGCAAAAAATCAGCTTTTGGCAATTATCTTGGCATCCAGTGGTCCAACTTGAATGAACTTTTTTTAAAATAAAGCTCTCTGTGAGGAGCATCTAACAAAAAAAAAGTTCATTCAATTCTGATTACTAGATCAAAAGTTATTTAAATAAATTATTTTGTCATTTTCAGCAAATTAGGTCAAAATTGGCCAAAATTCAGTTATAACCTATATGAGAGATGTCCGGGTCCTATTATATGCCAGGTCCCACAGCTTATGGCTAATTCGGCATTGTATTATAAAATGCTCTATTGTTTGTCTTTCCCCGGTCATCACAGACAGTCACATGATATTGTTGGGTCCATATATACCAATCTCGTACTCAGAGGAAGTGCTTTATGTAGCATCCTCCAAAAAATGTCTTTTTTGTTGTTTGAGATCCACTTTATTTTTGACCATGCCCAATTCTCCTTTCTATTAGGTTCACTGAAAAAGTTGGTCTGTGTAAGGGTTCCTGTAATAGATACTTTTTTCAAGTATGCTGTTGCCTTAGCTGTCGTTAGATTCAATGCGCTCGTTTCCATTATTTTGATTTCATTCAGCTTCCATGGCCAATTGTCTCCACTTACTGGTACTTCTCCTTTCAGTCTTTTCCAGGCAGTAAGATATGGCTTCCACTCATCGGGCCATCCTTTTAACCTGATTGGAGGAATCGACAAAGCTTCCTGTACTGACTTTTTTTGTCTTTTATATAGTGCAGCTTCTATTTTCAACCTCTTATTCATTGCCCAAAAATTTTTACTTGAGCAAAGTTTTGCCAAATCATTATTAGCCTTGTATCAAGCATATCTACTAGGACTGGGGCATTTAACCCATTGTTTTCCTGAGTTTGTTAGTAAACCACATAACTTGGGAGTAGTTTTAATTTGTTCTTTACCCACATGATTATTAGTTCATTGATCTTGTTTAGTTGTTTTCTATTTGGGGGTAGCAGGTACGAGGCAAACCAGACTCTAGAAAGGAAAAGTGCTTTGCAATCAGAATCTTGCCCTTAAATGAGAGACCCCTTCTTTTCGCATTTTCTATTAATTTTTTCATTTTTGTAGTCACATTGTTCCAAAAGTCTTTACTTGGTTGGCCTTCTTTGTTTACTTCATAATCAAGAATTCTAATTGTACTGCTTTCTCCCAGTTTATCAAAATGTTCTTCTCCCAGTAGTGCAGTTTGAAGTGCTTCTTTTGTTAATGGAAGTAACTTCTACGCCAATGCCCATGGAATTTTCCTCCCAGAAAACGTTCGTTCCAACTTCTTTTTGTTAATTTTCCTCAACTGCCTCATACTCCATAATCTCTATCCAGTCAGAGGAAGTCGAGCTTACCTCACCTGAACCAAAGGAGCATGAGAATACATGTTTTTGTGCGTCAGTATCCTTGAGTACTACCGTTTGTATTGAAGTTGGCTCATCTTCATTTTTGCTTCTTGTATTATGAACTTTTTTCATTTTCTTCGCCCTGTCCATATTTACTGTTACTTCCAACTCACGTTTCCTTGGTACAAGGGCTACTGCTCTTGTTTTTGGAGTGTTTGCGTTCTTTCTCCTCTTAAATCTTACGATGGTGTTTTTATTATACCACCCAGCAGGTGTCTTCTGCAGAGTGTGCAACGATCCTCCTATAAATGAATTTGAAATTAATAATTATTGTGAAAACTATAATCAAAGTATAAAAAGTTTATTTATTTAATTTTAATAAATATTTAAATTATATTAAATTATTTTTTAATTATTAAACTATGTTATAGGTGTTACATATGCATGTGTCTATACTAATGCCTCAACTTCTGAAACATATTATTGAATTTTACAAGTTTATGGCATTATTTTAAAATATTAACGGAAGAGTTTCCAATGTTTGATTATATTCACAATAAAGGATTGAAGTGTATACTTGGAGATTTAGATCAAGGACAAGCAAAAGGATTAGGATTAGCATTAGCTAATATTGAGCCAAAGTATACCTGGAATGAACATTTAACATATATTTTTAAAAGTTGCAAAGTACATTTTTTTAGATAAATTAAATTATTTTTTATTATATGTTTTATTATAAAATTTAAATTAAATTAAATAACAATAATTAATTTATTAGAAATATTAATAATTGTAAATGAAATAATGATTAAAACAATTAATGATAGAAATTTCTACAGCTACAACAAAATTACGAATTGAGGAAATATTTGAAACTCTTAAAAAAACCAATACCAAAAATCTTAAAGGTAAATTGTTAAATTATTTTTTTATCATATATTTATATTTAGAAGGTTGTTAAATATCGCAAGTTGTTATATTGCAGGTTAATATGATTGGCCAATTAGATTACAGGATTTTGTGTAACAAAACGAACGAAAAATTAGGAAAAATTACAAAATAATCAAAATTTTTATATAAAATGAATTTCATTAAATAAACTAGTCTTGGGCTTCTAATTAAAAGTTTTTAGCGCTTAATTTTGCATATATATATGCACTCTCTAACCTAATATTAATACTAGTTCGACCCTAACCCTAACTAATAATCAATTTAATTTTTTTAAATATTAACCTGCGATATCGCAACCTGCTAAATTTATCAAAATCCTTATATTTAAATTAAAAAGGTTAAATTTTAGGATGGATCAAATTTTATTCAACTGATTGGGTTATTGCTTCTTTAAATTCAACTTTCTCAAATAATCCAATTGATACATGGTATTCTACTTGGCATGATACAAATTTGGCAGAAAGTAGTCATGCATGAGTAAATCAATATGGGCAGGCCTAGTTGTGTTTTGTTTTTTTTCTGTAGTAGGATATTTACGCTTTCTATTTTCTAAAAAATTAAAATAAGTTAATTATTAATAAATATAATTATAATTTATTTAAAGCATTAATATTAAATAATAATTACTATTTCTTTTAACAGATTGAATTGCTCTTAATCTATGCTATTATCATGATTAGTATAGGGAACTCCAGAAATATTATGTATCTCTTGTGAATGAAAAGTTCTTCGATCTTCCAAATAACCTCTAAATTATAAATAATTAAGTTAATATTATATTATAGTATATTATATATATTAATAAATAAATAATAATTACTTTTGAATTGCTACTCGAAGACATAAATTTGTTCCATATTAAAAAAACTAAATCGCAAAAAAATTCCAAATCAAACTTGGATGAAATAGAAAGAAACTTAGCAATTCGAGAAAAACAACTTGAATTAGAATAGCGTGAAGCAGAATTGGAATTAAAAAGAGTGAATATTAAAAAAATGAAAAAAGATCATGATCTTTAAGTATTATTTTTTTTAGTTAGTCACTCTATTATGCTTCTATATAAATGCTTCTATATTAGAATTATTTGCTTGCTTTTAATTCTTATATTTAATTTTACTTAACTGCTTTAGTATTTAGAATATTTAAATTGCTTATCCCTTAGATTGTAACACAGGCAAATTTGCCTGCGTATTTTAAAATTTTTAATAAAATTTTAAATATTGATTTTAGCCATATCTTTTCTAAGTAAAAAATATTCTTTGAGTTTTGTTTTAGTAACTTTGTTATAAATTTTTTTTAAAATCATTAAAAAACTTTAATATAATAAATGTTTAAAGTTCTTGTATTAGCATTTTTACTATTAAAATTTTTCTTTAGATTTTTTCAAATTTTATATGTTCCTGTCTATAAAAAAAATCTTTACTTCTAATACAAGTCTTAATTTTTACAAGTAAATCATTAAAGTTGCAATAATGAAAGTTGTCATCCTTTATATAAACTACAATATTGTCTTAAGAACTATAGTTCTAAAACTAAAACTAAATAAGATCGCAGAAAAATTGTAATAAAATTTTTTAAAAAAATTTTTTCTTAAAATTATCTATTTTCAGCTTATATGTAACTATAATTTATTTTTTTATAATATAAAAACTAATTTTGCAAAAAAGTAATCCTTATTTTCAAATATAATTGTACAAAGTTTTATTTAATTATTTTAGCATTTTAAAAAAGTAAATTAGAGCTAAAAAAGTGCAAAAACNAAAGTAATCCTTATTTTCAAATATAATTGTACAAAGTTTTATTTAATTATTTTAGCATTTTAAAAAAGTAAATTAGAGCTAAAAAAGTGCAAAAACACAGGCAAATTTGACTGTGTTCTACTACAATCTAAGGGATACAATATTCACTAAGTTGATTTTATAACGTTGCTTTATTAAATAAAAATAAAAAAGTTGTACTGTAGGTTCTATGTACTACAAGTAACTTTAGTGAACCATTATTAAAGTAAATACATTAATTTGACTGGTTGTCTTAGACAAACTTAGTTCATTTTGTGTTAATATCCGAACCCTTTGTTCCAACATATTGTAGAATATATGATTGAATAGTTTCGTTGCACTATAGAATAACTGAATCATATAAAACTGTTCACCAAATTCACTATGCTTTTTCTATTCTGATATTACACAAATGCTGAATTGTAGAGTGGCAACTTGTCATTTTCTGAATTTACCATGTAAGTACTTTAATCTTGCTATGTAAATACTTTAAAGTACTTTAATTTCACTATGTAAATACTCTAAAGTACTTTAAGTTATTGATTAGATTACTGCAAAGTATGGGTCAAATTCTGATTGGTGCTGCAAAAATTCACCTGCACTTCGAATATCAAAAGACTTTATAGTCCCAGAAGGTACTGTAAAGTACAAATAGGTTACACTGAAAACAAGGGCACGACCAGTATTGGAAATCTGTTTTGAAATTTATGTTCTCATGAGAACATGTTTATTGAATTTAATGTTCTCAAAAATTTTTTTATGTTCTCAATTAGAAAAAAAATTTTTTTTTTACTCTCTTTTTCTCTTTTCTTTCTCTCTTTCTTTTTCTTTCTCTTTTCTCTCACTTTCTCTCTTCCTCTCTCTCTTTTACTCTCTCCCTCACTCTTTCTCACTTTATCTTACTCTTTTTTACTCTTATTTTTTTCTCTTATTCTCTTTCTCACAGTTTTACTTTTATACTTTAGTTATTTTTTAATTTTTATTTTAATTAATATATTTAAAAATAAAAAATATAAATTATTTAACAAACTACATAATCAAAGCTAAGTTATTCATAATAATAAGATTATAACTTTATATGTAAATTTTTTAAAAAATTAATATTTGAGGTTTTTTATATATTGTTGTTGATGTTATTGGCTTGTCTCAGTTTATATATTAAGTTTTTAAATAAGCTATTAATATTTCTCAAATGTTTAAATAAATAAGTGCCATAGTGCACTGACCAAAGTACCCCTCTTTTTCAATATCCCATTGCAAAATACCCAGTGCAAAGCACAAGATCTCTATTAATTAAATATAAATTTTTTTAAATTTTTTAGATTGCTTTTTGTGTAAATGTTTAAAATTTTTTTTCTTGTGGCCATACCTGCTGCCATATAAAATACCAGATCTTTTGTAAGTTTTTTGATGGGTATTTTGTATAAGATCCTGGATTTTTTGGTCAGTGCACTATAGTAATATAATATACTATTCTTTTTTCTATAGTGAATTTATAGACTCAAAAATTTCTTACTATACAATTTTAAGATATAACACTAAAGTTTAAAATTATAATAACTAAAGATTTGTTAAGTAATTTTCTTATAAAATTTATTAATATAGTGAGTTTAGCTCTCTAAAATTTATAACATTATATATATAAGGGCTATAATGCACCAAACTTGAAATAGATAAACCAATAAGCTTTGTTATCGAAAATTTTTTATGATTCAAAAACAACTAAATTGCTCTCTATTTCAACTAACTAACAATTAAATATTTATGAGCTTAATTATTTTAAACTGCTATATTAATAAAAATGATTTTTATTATTTTATATATTTACATAGAGAACATATTTTTCAAACTTAATGTTCTCAAAAAAAATTTAGTAGAGAACATCTTAAATTTTGTAAATGTTCTCAGATTGAAAATGAAGTTCTCATGAGAACATGAGAACATAAGATTTCCAACACTGGGCACGACAATACTCAGATAAAGCAGGAAACTGGTACTCTATATGGAATAACCTTATTTTCAGCATTTTTCACTTTTTTTCTTTGTTTTTTTCTCGTCGGGCTGATCCGTAAAGATCAAATTTTACGATTTGATTGGCTTTATATCACGTAAACGCACCTGGCTTTAGACGACCCCAAGGCAGTGTTGGAAATCTTATGTTCTCATGTTCTCATGAGAACATTACTTTTAATCTGAGAACATTTACAAAATTTAAGATGTTCTCTATTAAATTTTTTTTGAGAACATTAAGTTTGAAAAATATGTTCTCTATATAAATATATAAAATAATAACAAATCATTTTTATTAATATAGCAATTTAAATTAGTTTAGCTTATAAAGATTTAATTGTTAGTAGTTAAAATAGAGAACAATTTAGTTGTTCTTGAATCATAAAAATTTTAGATAATATAGTTTATTGGTTTATTTATTTCTAGTTTGGTGCAATATAGCCCTTATTATATAAACTTTGATATACATTAAGTATCATAAATTTTAGAGAGCTAAACTCACTATAATAATAATTTTTATAAGAAAATTACTTAACAAATCTTTAGTTAATATGATTTTAAGCTTTAGTACTATGTCTTAAAAATTTATAGTAAAAAAATTT
Source organism: Gigaspora rosea (assembly GCA_003550325.1). Lineage (NCBI taxonomy): Eukaryota > Fungi > Glomeromycota > Glomeromycetes > Diversisporales > Gigasporaceae > Gigaspora > Gigaspora rosea. The sequence goes on along the minus strand of QKWP01001149.1, from coordinate 109,056 downwards.
TGAATCTATAAATTTACTATAGTAAAAAAGAATATATATTATATTTACTTATTTATTCAAATATTTGAGAGATATTAATAGCTTATTTAAAACCTAAATATATAAGCTGAGCCAAGCCAATAACATCTCCAACAATATATAAAAAAACCTCAAATATTAATTTTTAAAAATATATGTATGAAGTTATAACCTTATTATTATGAATAACTTAGCTTTTGTTATATAGTTTTTTAAATAAATTATATTTTTCATTAATAATTTTTACATATATTAATTAAAAATAAAAATAAAAGAATAGCTAAAAGTATAAAATTATAAGTGTGAGAAAGATAATGAGAGAAAGAAAATAAGAGTGAGAAAGAGTGAGAAAGAGTAAGAAAGTGTAAGAAAGAGTGAAGAAGAGTGTGAGAGAGAAAAAAAGAGAGAGAGAGAGAAAGAGAGAAAAAGAGAAAAAGAGCGAGAAAAAAAGAAAGAGAGAAAGAAAAGAGAAAGAGAAAGAGAAAGAGAGAAAAAAATTTTTTTCTAATTGAGAACATAAAAAAACTTTTGAGAACATTAAATTAAATAAACATGTTCTCATGAGAACATAAATTTCAAAACAGATTTCCAACACTGCCCCAAGGTTGTAACCTTTAAAAAAATCTAATAACCGGTTTTATATCCTATTCAAATAAAAGGATAACGGTTATATCCGGATTAGATATTTATAATGCATCAATCAAATAAAGTAACTCTATATTGATTAATATATTTATGCATGAAGTTTGTACTTTGTACATTCTATTCTAACTTACGTATTCGTCAGATGTCATTAGTAGCCTTTAGTAGCCAGACAAATAGATCTAGGCGTATTTAGGACATAAATAAGAGTTTAAAAAAATGTTATTTGTGTATCAAAATTTTGAATCGGAAAATGAAATGGTGACGAAATAAGTAAAAATTTTTTTATTATGCAGATCAATAAACTATTTAATAATAATAAAACGATATTAGAAGCAGCATCGATTAACAATGACTGATAAAATAATTTGTAATAATGAAGATCGCGTATTCAAATTTTAATTAAAAAATAAGTAAAATTTGTACATCTCTTATTTGATAATAATACGTCTTCAAAATAAGATCTACGAATTTTAATTCTGAATTTATGTTTATTCTCAATTGGAATTGTTATTCGTGAATCGTGAAATGTCATTTGTCATTTTAGAACCGCTATCCATTTATCAATTAATAAAAAAAAAAAGCGAAAATAATAGTAATAATAATAAAGTAAAAAATTTAAAAAAATAAATAAACACGAATAAAAATGAATCACTAAATATTAAATGCTAACTTTTCATACATTAAAGGAATACATTCGAATATTCATATATATTTTAACAATATAATTAATATTTTTTGCATTCCCCGCGTAGAACACATCCGCATTTGTTTTTCGGCAACAGCAGAATCTAGTTGGGTGTCTTGTCTAACCCGTAACCCGAATCTAATATGAAGATAATTACTAAATTTTTTTTTTTTAAAAAAAAAAAAAAACAAATTTATCTTTTCCAGGTTTTTTCATGACCGTCATGTTCAACCTGGTGGTGGCACAGATTATTTCGTAAAATTTTCGACATAACAAACTTGCATCCCTCAAGTTATTCCTATCTTGTTTAGGCATGATCAGTTCTTCTGTTACGCTAATATAAAGAACCTTAAAGGTTTAGCTTGAATTTCGGGTTACACTGAAGATCAGAATTTATTAGTATTTAGACATTCATTATAACGAATTTCATGAGTCACGATGTCATATTCTTGCTCAATAAAGTGTATAAAAAAAAAAAAAAGATGAAGCAATAAAAGAATTATCTTTATAAATATCAATGAAAAAGATCATTGCAAATATAAATGTAATTATTAATAAGTGTCACAGCTGATGCTGAAATTTGGGGTCGCGATATGAAAATATATGCCCTGCTAAAATCCACATATACTCTTTAATAATAAATTCTATCCCTAAACCCTAACCCAATCCTAAAAAAAAAGCGGACAAAATTACAGTACCCCAAAATTTTTTAAAAAATTTGTATCAAAATAGGTCGAAATTTCAGCATCAGCTGCAACAATTCTTATTATATACTTACAAAAAACTGAAAGCCAGTATAAGTTTAAAATATGTTACGGGAAAAAATGGACAATATTTTATCAATACGTTGCAAATGATGACAAGAAGCAGTTCGCCAGAGGCATGACTTGGTGATTTAATCCGATTTAGTAATAAAATAGCTTTTGCATTAATATAGTCTGAGTTTTACTATCGATAATCCGAAGATTGTCTTTAAGAAGAGCGAAACAACTTTTTTTTTATACTTTCTGAATAACATAGAAACTGCGAAGCTAAAATCATACGTTATTTTACCTCATCCGACTTTAACACTGCTAAGCTTCGTACATCGAGATTATGCATGATCGGATGTCACGACATTACTGACAAATGTAATTGACCTATTAAATAAATATAATAAACAAGATTTAAAATACATTAAATTTATGATGTAGATAAGTTTTACACCGGGTGATGCTAGTATATATATATTGTAAAGTGGATTCGGGATTTATATATAAACCTCTATTTTGGGTTGATTTTATCATATGTACACTTTAACTCTAATTTAAATAGGAAATTCCAAATCCACTTAAATTCCATTCCCACCTACGACATATACAGTAATAACGTAGGAAACCTTTTATTGCTTGGTCACCAATACTGCTAAACTAGAGATTATTCCAGCCAAATATCATGTATTTTTTATAATAATAATTATAGCATGATTGTTTATTAAAACTTTGAATAACTTTTAATTTTTTATTACTATATAAAGCTGTTTAGTAAAATAGTAATAAGTAAAATAATTCAAATTGGTTCAATCTATAAAAATATATAATTAACTAAAAAATTCAGCAATCTGAAAATTGCGGTTAATTAAAAATATTTATAATTTTAATAAAGACAAAATCAATTTACAACATTTTGATGTGATTGATTAAACTGGTTGTAAAGACAAGAAATTTTATTTATACGAAAACAACAGTTATTTTATTTAAGAAAAGATTTAATAATTCACTTTTGAAACAAATAAATCAATTCCGGGGATGGGTTTAGAGAATCCAAAAAGTTTCTTTTTAAAAGTAAAACCTTCCACTAATCTAAATTCAAAATTTCTAATAATCACCGATAAGATAGATTTAAGTTCCAAATGCGCCATTTTCAATCCTAAGCAATTTTTTGGACCAGCACCAAAAGGTAAGAAATGAGTATTTGATATTTTTGATTTTATTTCTGGATCAAGCCACCGAGATGGGTTAAAATTTTCGGCATCATCACCCCAAATTGAAGGGTCATGATGGATCGCGTATATAGAAATCATCAATGGTGTACCCTAAAACAAAAAATTTTAAAGTTCTATGCTATATTTATATAAAATAAATTGAATTATGAAAAACTATTTAGTAAAATACCTTTGGAATAACGTAACCGTTCATAATTTCATCTTTTAAATTATAACGAGGGAGTTCAATCACTTTTAATTCATAAATAAAGAGTAGAATAAATTAGAGGCAAATAAATTGAATAATTGAATTTCAGTAATATTGACTATACCCGGGGGAACGATCCTTAAAGTTTCTTTAAAGATACATTCTAAATATTTCAATTTGTCAATTTCATCAATAGTCGGAAAATGATTACGATCAGTAAATACGTCAAGCACTTCTTTACGAAGACGATCCTGAATATCAGGATATTTTGCGAGAAAGTATAATGCCCAAGATAGTGTAGTACTAGTTGTTTCGTGTCCAGCTGCAAGTAATATCATAACCTTGAAATTTGATAAATTTAGAATTTAAATAGATTTAATAAATCATGCAGTACATATAATTTAAATAAATTTTTTACCTGACTAACTAATTCCTCATGAGTTAATTGTTCATAAACAGGTAGGCTTTCATTTTCTTTTACTAATAAAGACAATAAATCTTTTCCTCGAATAGGTGCATTTTTTTGCTCAGCAACTAGTTTCTCAGAAATATTATTGATGGTTTTAATTGAATCATAAAATTGGTTATTAATAGTAATTGGAAGTTTCCTGATAAACGGTAGGATGTTGGAAAAAGCCACGAATAAAGGCGAAGGATTACGACCAAATAATTTTCTATATGCTTTAGCTAATTCAGAATCTGAAGTAGTAGAATTGAATTCGTAACTAAACCCTATTAAATGTGCAATTAGATTACAACTATGATTAAAAAAAATTGCAAGATCTAACGTGTAGAGAAATACATACTACATACCAACAAGGCCAATAACATCTAAAGTTATCTTTTGAATTATTGCAGTGACACTAATTCTTTCCTCTTTCTTATTCCCAATTTGTTTGATCCAGATATCTTTTACTTTATGACCAGCTTGAACAAATGTTGGAACCATTTCCTGAAATCATAATAATTAAATATAATTGTAAAGATTAAGTTTTCTAACAGTTATAATATTAATGATCGTAAAAAGGATACCTTGACATTAGCAAAAGCGAATGAAGGATTCATCATCTTTCTTTGTCGTTTATGTGAATCTCCTTCAGCAATTATAATACCACCACCAAAAAATTTCTTTGCCAAAGTTCTGTTTGCGAAAAACTTTGGATAATCATAACAATGATTTACCAGTACTTGTTGGACGAGTTTTGGATCGGAAATCAATATATGAGGTTTGTTAAATAAGCCATGATACCTAGCTATTCCACCATATTTTTTTGCTAAGTAATTATGAGCTTCACCTACTTCTTGATTTAAAAATGAGGCAAAATGTCCAAGAATAAAATTATTAACAGGTGGACCAGGAATTTTACGTAATGGTGATAAATATAAAGGATAAATATAACACTTGTATAAGACGTAACCAACAAACGCAAAAACTACAATTAAATAATAATTCATTTTATAATATGAGAATAAAGATGAATATGCTAATTTGATAGGCATATCTTTTTCTCATCGTTTATACTTGTTTCTTATCACATAAGCAGCACTGTAAGCGCATGATTTTTATGAGTCACAGTATATAGTATTCCATTCGCAAAATACTCCGGTTTTTGTTTTACAAATTAAGCTTAAAGATATTTTATAGTGGTACAATGCATGAGTGATACTTTGGCAAACGGAATACGGTATTTTATTTTACCCATACGGATTTAACTTGACCTTATATGTACATATGTTATGCGTCGATAATCGATTCCGTCATTCGGGGATTGACGTATGTTATTTACTGATCCATCAATAACCCGAATTATTGATGGAATTTTATCTTCTATACCACCTAATTCTGAGTTTGTTCTTTTAAACGTTTTTGATTGGCTGCAACCGATTTTGGAAACTCTAAACAGAAATAATTGTGGGAATTTCGGGTCTGTGCGCTTTAACGTTTTTTGATTGGTCGTACCCGAAGAATGTGATCTAACGTGGGAAACTAACATAAATACGTAAGATGATTATTGAGTAATTGTTCATAGACATATTAGTTCATGGACAATTAATTTACATCTGAGCTAATTTTACTGATAATTAATTCACCGAAAACTCGTCTTAAACATATCGTCAAAATGAATTGTCTGCAGAGCAATTCTTTTGTAAAATAACATGTCTGTAAATTTATGTTTGTGAACTAAGATGTTTATGAAGTGAAAGTACTGTAATTATGTACATATTAGAATATATAAAAATTGATCGATTAATAAAATTTAACATTAGGATCAAGCAGTGTTAAAGATTTAATGTTCCCAGTGTTCCCAGGAACATTTAAAAAAATTTAGGATCACTAAATTTAGAATTCATGTTCCCTTTTAGGAACAAAGTGGGAACATAAAAGTTATAATTTGTGTTCCCTATAGTGATAGTTTTTTTGGTGTGACATGCTTCTTTTAGAGAGTGAGAGTAAGAGTGAGTTAGAGAGAGAGAGAGTAAGTGAGAGTAAGAAATTAGAGTGAGAGTGAGAGTGAGAGTAGGAGTGAATAAGAGTGAGTGAGAGTAAGAGAGTGAGAGTGTGAGAGTAAAAGAGTGTGAGAGTGAGACTGAAAGGGTGAGAGAGTAAGAGAGTGAGAAAAAAAGTGAGAAATAGTTAGAGAGAGAGTATGAGAGAGAGTGTGTAAAAGAGAGTGAGAATGAGTAAATAAGAGAGTAAGAAAGAGAGTGTGTATGAGAAAGAGAGTGTGTATGAGAAAGAGAGTGTGTGTGAGAAAGAGAAAGAGAGAGAGAGAGAAAAAGAAAGAGAGAAAAAGAGAGAGGGAGAGAGAGTGAGAGTGAATATTTATTAATTTTATCATTATTATAAGAACCTTAAAAATTTTTTGGGAACATAAATTTAATATTTTATGTTCCTGAAGAACAAAAAAAAATTTCATATCTTTTTCACTGGGATAAAGGGCATAGTTTTGAATTTTTGACTATTAGAATTAGAGTAGATAACTTAATTGAGAAATTCAAATAGAATTACATTAATATTTATTATATTAACATCACACTACTCTAGCTAATTTTTTTAGTTTATTTTCTAAATTTTTTTTTTATAAATATATCACTGAACATTGACATATACTGGACATATACTGGACAATTCAGAAATGTCCAGTGTCCAGTGAAAAGCACAGGATATATATAGGTTGCCAACCTTGTCCTAAACTAATTCTAACTCTAACACAACCACTGTTTGGTTTGTTTTGATTAATGTGAAATAAAACTATAGCCTTTTTGTACTATTTTATTTAGATTGTATTCTACTTAATCTTCTAAATCTTGAATAAAATCATTTAACCAATCTTTATTATCTAAATCTTCTGCAATTTATTATCATCTATATTTTAAAAAAGCACTATTTTCTAAATCAATTATTTCTAATAAATTTTCCTATACATTTCATCATAAATGGTATACAGTACATTAATTAAACCTTAATTGTGTACACTATACAAAATTAAAAATTTAATAATTTAAGGTTTTGAAAAGTTTCAGATAGAGTGTGAGAGGTTTAGGCTATAGATGGTGGTGAAATTAATTTTAATTTTGTAAATTTCAAAGGTTGAAAATTAAATTCAACTGTTGAAACTGAAATTATTTTCAACAGTTGAAATTAATTTAATAGTCAAAATTAATTCAACAGTTGAAATTAAATTAAATGTCAAAATTAATTCAACTGTTGAAATAATTTAATTATTAAAATTAATTTGGCTGTACCAGAAATGGGGTGCAATGTAGTGTATGTTATCTGAGAAGTGAACAAATACTGTTCTTTTATTGGTTATTTCACATGACATTGTGGTATGATTCGCATTTTATATTAAACGGGCTTTCAAAGGATTATTTTAAGTATTCCAAGTTTAAGTTATGCCTCATTTTTTGTTTGATTTATTTCTGATATTACCAGTTTTGTCTATTGATATATCGCTTGATTTAAGTATTCAAAAATATGTATATATATTTTTATAATTTTACTAATGCTATTTACAACTCCATTCTCATATAAAATGCTTCTAATACCTGAATAAGTTAAACTTTTAGATGCGATTAAATAATTAAAATTAAAAAAATTCTATACAAATTTAACTTCTAATTATAAAATATTGAATACAAATTTAACTTCTAATTATAAAATATTGAATAAACACAATATATTATTAAAATTTTATACTTGATTAATTATATTATATAATACTGTACCATATAGGCTAGGATGTAAATAATTTATTAGTTAGTATTAATAAACTGTTAAAACATTCATTTTTTAAAACTTCTAATATAATCTACTAATATCTTGATGAGCAAGTTATGATCAAGAATGTCATCACAATTTAACAATTGTTTTATCACAATAGTACCAAATCAGCCTTAACTGCATACAGTATCATATGTCGATTTGTAGTTAAATCAAATATCATACTAAAATTTTGTTAAGCTTGTCAACAGCATTGTGCAGCTACATTATTAAATTTTTGGTCCCAAATAAAATAGAAAGCCTGATTCCAAAACTTAATTAATGTGGGAGTTTGGGTTTTGATTCCAAATAAAGTACAAACAACGGCCATAACTCTAGATATCTTAGCTATAACAAAAAAAAAATAAAACTTTGAGCATTTAGATTATAACTTCCAGACTTGGCATATAGAATTTTTAATTGTGAAAAATAAATTATTTAGCCAATCAATTTTATTATCACAATAACTAAAAAAGATGATCAGAAACTATAATAGTTGTACTAGAATTTAATAACCGCGTTTTGCAACAAAATCTTTTGATAAAACTGCTATTAGTATTACTTCAATTAATTGTAGTACTTGTGCATGATCTCCTTAATTAACTAATCACTTTGAGAAAAATGCTTGAGAACCCTTAAACTGTTAATTTTAAATTCAACTGTTGATTTAATTTCAACAGATGATTTAATTTCAACCATTGATTTAATTTCAACTATTGATTACTTTCAACTGTTGATTTAATTTTAACGGTTGATTTAATTTCAACTGTTGATTTAATTTTTGTATGTAAATTAATTTCAACAATTGAAATTTGATTCGGCATCACAATCTTAAAAAAATTTTGGTGAAATTATTTCAACAATTTCTACTGCCAAATGTAGAAATTGCCATTATAATTTCACCGCCTTCTATAGTTTAGGCAGAGTTTCAGAGTTTCGTGTAGGTTTTGGATAAGGTTTTGGGTTTCGGTGAGGTTTCTATTTCAGATGAGGTTTCGGAACCTATAATCTGAAACCCAAAATTTCAGATTTGGTCAAAAGGTTTTGGGTCCCAACTCTAGTATCGTTATTTCATATACTGTACATTAGATTTTAATTAATAGCTACAAAATATGCAAAATCGATTATGCCATAGGTTGGATAGCCAATTACACAGGATACCAAATTTTACCACAACAATATTCATACTTTTATTATGAGCCTTCATATTTGGTATACTAATATTATTACTATGATGTATTGTGTTTGCTTCTTTTTGTATATTTTATTTATAAATTTTTGATAACATTAATAAATTACATATAAAGAGTGTTTCTCAAGTATTTCACTCAATGAACTGGATGCAAATTTAAATTAATCAGAAATCAAATAAACTAACCAAGTGGGTTACTATTTGATTAATAAAATCTGGTGACCATTGTAGTTGCCCTAGTTGGCTAAAGTTTAGAATCTTTAATAAGTTGTTTTTCAATCATTTACAATGATTTGTACAACATATCGGTCACTAGTAAAGGATTAGCAATTTTGTTTTCCAATGGGGGAAAAAAGCCAATAGATTTCTGATTGACTAAATGGATAATATTCATTGACCCCATTGAGGCTTTTTATTAGGTTCATTGTCAACTCTAATTCAATGATTAGCAAGTCGCAGCAAGGCTATTCGTACTATTGATTTTATCTTAAATGTTATGAGAATTGCAAATTTTATGTCATAATACTTGTGCACTCTTTTAATCACTAGAAAAATCGCATATAGGATTATGCTTGAGAAGATCTGAAGTATTCTTCTATGCCAATCAATTTAGTTAGCTTCCTATAACATTCAAGAACTTAGTTTAAAAAATCACGTTTTGCAGAACATATTGTTTATACAAGATTGTATATAAAACTTGGAAATATTCAATTTAATGGTTTAATCAAAATTATACATCTGTTTATGCTTTATTTAACGAGTCAATAAAAATTATTTTTAGCAAAATAGCTTTCTACTGAACATCTCGATAATTCAAAACAATAATTGACAAAACTTAAATTCACAAATAATAATAATTAAAAATATACTATTATTAATTAATTAAAAACATACTAAAATAATTTGCACTCATCACTGGAGTCGTAAGTTTTGTTCTCTATAATAATTAACGCATGTTAAGTTTGTATTACCTTTTTACTAACTTTCTTTTAGTGAGATTTCGTCGTTAATTGTGCTACTGGAGTTGCCATCGTCGTTTGGGTTGGTGCAATTTATTAGTTGTGTCGTTACAATGTGTTTTTTTTTTACGTTTCTAACATTTCTTTACTTTTAAGTATGATTTCTCGTCGCTAGAGTCGTCGTTATTGGAGTTTTAATTAGTAGTCATGCTGCTTGGTTGTCGTTAGTTCATCGCTTGGTGTTTTGCAGCTGTTACCGTGTCGCAGTTAGTTGAGTTGTTACTGTGTCGACATTAGTTGGTATTTCACTGGTATCTTGTGAGTGATACTATATAGAATCTTGTATCCTTTTTTTTTTTCTTTAGGCTTAACAGATTCTGAAAATCAGTCTTATAGCAAGTGTCAATTCTTTTTTTTGTAGGTTCAGGATTTCTTTGGGACGAAACTGAACTTGAGCGGGATAAGTATTTTTTTTCTCTTGTTCTTTTTTTCCTTTTTTTTTGTAACATGGAATTATACCGGGAATAATAGAACTTTAAGCTTGGTAGATTTCAGAAACAGTCTTACAGCAAGCACAGGGGAATAGAATCTCGACTTTGTGGGTTCCGGAACTGTCTTGCGGCAAGTACTGGGGAATAATCTTGCACTTGGTGGCTCCAGTAACTGGTTTGTGCAAGAATTAGTGAATAGAAACTTGGACTTGGCGTTAGCGTTTATCGTTGTATAACTAACTTTTTTGCGTCCTTGGTGTCGGTTTTGTGCCGTCTGGTAACTGTTTCGCCGTTGCCGTTATTAGAGATTCCATAGGTTGCTAGATAGTTAAAGTTAGGGTTAAAATTAGGTAGCATTGGTTAGATAGTTGGGGTTAGGTTAGCTATTTTGAATCCGTTAGTTGCACGATAGATAAAATTTTTTATTTTTGTGCTATAATTTTGAATTTTAAAGATTTTTTGTTAATAATAAAATAAAATTTATATTAATAGTAAATTGTATAATTAGCTGATTAATAAAGTAGGAGGTATTGATATTTAAAAATGTCTCGTATTTCAATATATGATGATATGAAGACCCTATAAAAAAAGTGGTTGGGGAGTGGTACAGGTTGGTATCTGGAATCCACGGAATGGCATGGTCAGTAAAAAGTGATACGGGGGAGGTGGCACATTATGACACATCATACCTTCATTTCACGGAATGATATGTGTCAAAGGTGGTACATGTTGGTTCATTTTACGAATAGCGAAAGATCAATATATGATTTTATTTAAAAAAATTGTGATATCTCATAATTTCACTAATGAAACTGCTTTGGGTGTCTTAACAAAAAAATTCCTTGCAAAATTTTAATATATGAGCAGTTGTTAGTTTGTTTATATTGTATTAATTGTTGATATAAATTTATGTAATCTACTTGTATATATTTTATTTATCACACGTTAATTACCCGGCCAAATCCCGTGCCATTTGGACTAGTAAAGTGTTGCAAAACCCGAGCCATTAATGGTCCATTTCGTATGTGCATACGGTCCACCACTAAACTCTGTGCCAATCCAAGCCTCCTACGTACCAAATATTGGTTTAATCTATGCCACCAAAACCCGTACATTTACTTCGCCAACCCGTACCATTTTTCTTATAGGGAGATGATATTTTTTAAAAAATTTGAGTGAAGATACTCCACAACCACTTGACCAAACTTGATGAAAATTTTTTTATTTGAATTCTATGGATTCATAGGATTCAAATAAAAAAATTTTCGCCGAATTTTGTCAAGTGGTTGTGGAGTTATCTTCGCTCAAAGGTTTAAAATTTTTTATTTTTCTTTTCTGTAAAGAGATAATAATTCCGGATTACACAAAAGTAGCCGACCTGTCCGGCGTTATCGCATCATCGAGTGATCGACAAAAATGGAGATCACGTGACTTTTTTGAATTTTAATTGGTTAAAAGGCCAGAGATATATATATCTCTCTAGTTAGAGATGTCTAGAAGAACCCATTAAAATAATCTATTCAAGTTCATGTTTATTTACTATTTAATTTCTTTTTATTCGTGTTAATTTAGTCTGTGAGTATAAAGATCATTTACGTATTAAACTAAGTAATTAAAATAAACTATTCAAGTTCATGTTTATTTAATATAAATTTTTTTTTATTCACATTAATTTAATTAGTAAGTATAATGATCATTTACATATTAAACTAAGTAATTAAAATAAGCTATTCAAGTTCATGTTTATTTACTATTTAATTTCTTTTTATTCGCATTAATTTAGTTTGTGAGTATAAAGATCATTTACGTATTAAACTAAGTAATTAAAATAAGCTATTCAAGTTCATGTTTATTTACTATTTAATTTCTTTTTATTCGCATTAATTTAGTTTGTGAGTATAAAGATCATTTACGTATTAAACTAAGTAATTAAAATAAGCTATTCAAGTTCATGTTTATTTACTATTTAATTTCTTTTTATTCGCATTAATTTAGTTTGTGAGTATAAAGATCATTTACGTATTAAACTAAGTAATTAAAATAAGCTATTCAAGTTCATGTTTATTTACTATTTAATTTCTTTTTATTCGCATTAATTTAGTTTGTGAGTATAAAGATCATTTACGTATTAAACTAAGTAATTAAAATAAGCTATTCAAGTTCATGTTTATTTACTATTTAATTTCTTTTTATTCGCATTAATTTAGTTTGTGAGTATAAAGATCATTTACGTATTAAACTAAGTAATTAAAATAAGCTATTCAAGTTCATGTTTATTTACTATTTAATTTCTTTTTATTTGCATTAATTTAGTACGTGAGTATAAAAACCATTTATGTATTAAACTAAGTAAATAAAATAAGCTATTCAAGTTCATATTTATTTACTATTTAATTTTTTTTATTCGCATTAATTTAGATTGTGAGTATCTAAAAAAAAACGACTTTCGATCATTACAAGCACTTTGCATTTCGAAATTTAAAAAATTGACTTCCGTTCATTATGCACACATTATAACTTTAAATTATATTGAGATATGGATAACGTTAATAACATACGTTAGTAACTCACATACTGTGTATCGCCAGAATGGTAATGTTTATAACGATAACTCATAATAGAAACTATATAATAATTTCAAACTTTAATTGCATATTATATAGTCAAAACAATTAAGTAATTATTAAAATTGAAAAATGGATGGATTGCTTAATATAAACACATGTAGGTCAACAGGAATTTTCAGTGGTATAATAAAGCACTAAACGTTGATTTTTCGTTTTGCATTACATGGAATCCTTGGTCAGTCAAATTTTTTTTTTAATTTACTGCAAATAGAATAAATATTCACATTTAAGGTTATACAAGGATAATTTTTTATTTTGCGCAACAAGGAATTAACCAGCAATCATGCTTTTCCTGTCAGTCCTATTGGACAATTACGAGAAATTAAGGTCTCCATTGGATGACACCAAATGAAAATTGTGGGAAAAATAGATATTAAAAATTGAACAATGGGCACATTTTAGAATCTAAAAAAAAATTAATTTAAAAAAATTGAAAAATGGAATGGAGGATAATGCAAAACGAAAAATCAACTTTGCATACCTAATAATCTGAACTAACAATAAAACTAACTCGCGCGTTGTCCTAAGAATGAGATTTCTGATTTTTTTTTGACTCTTAGACCAAACAAAGTTAATTTTTCGTTTTGCATTACCCACCACCATTTTTTAATTTTTTAATTTTATTTGTTTTAGATCCCAATTGTACCAATTGTTTGATATTAACATGCTACACATCACTGGAATATTGAGTATATAAAGATCATTTACGTATTAAACTAAGTAATTAAAATAAGCTATTCAAGTTCATGTTTATTTAATATTTAATTTCTTTTTATTAATTAGTGAGATAATGATCATTTACGTATTAAACTAAGTAATTAAAATAAGCTATTCAAGTTCATATTTATTTACTATTTAATTTCTTTTTATTTGCATTAATTTGCGTGAGTATAAAGATCATTTATGTATTAAACTAGGTAAATAAAATAAGCTATTCAAATTCATGTTTATTTACTATTTTGAGTATCTAAAAAACTAGAATAGTTATTAAATTCTGTATAAGATGGGTGGCGCGAATGCGCCACCTATGGCACTAGTTTTATATAAACTTATAAATCAATATAAACTAATAAAAACTATCGAACCAAATAAATAATTTGCAAAAACCTAAATATACAATATATAAATCTTATGCCCTAACACATTCAAATCCATTAAATCCACGAATAAAACAAAAAAAAACATTTATTAAAACATTAAACCCCTTGTAACACTTTGAAAGTATCTTTCCTACTTTATTTTTACTTTTTAATTGACTGAAGTTCCTATAACGATGAGTCGGACACTCAATCAAATTGAGTCCTTTTCATGCAATTTGACTCAAAGCCTTTATTTTAAATAAAAATAATGATGTACTTTTAAGCTTAAAAAAAGAAGTATAAAATTAAGATTGGAAAATTTTAAAATTATCTAATTATTGCCTAAACATAAATTTTAACGACTTAATTATTGAAAAGATAATAAATTGTAAAAGCAAAATTTTTTTTTGATTTAGATAAACAGATTGCATCAAAAAATTAGTTTTATAAGAATCCATAAATCAAAAATTTTGCGTAAGAAATTACTAATTATACCATGACAAAAAATTTTTACAAAATTTTTACAAAATTTTTCTATATACTATTATATAAAATAATTCTAATCCAATATAAAGTTATGACTTACAGTTTTGATAAAACTGTAGTGGCAATTCGCGGGTTATATTTTGGGCAAATGAAATTTAACGTGATTACGGAACCACAGATTTTTATTATTGTCATTATACTATAAAAAATCGTCTATTACGTCTTCATTGGACTTTTTCAATTCTTTGTTTTATTATTTGATAATAAACAAGGCATTATTCACACTGCGACAAGCGTACCGATGCGGATTTATCTTTTTTTATTCAGACATAAGCTTATACATACACTCAATAGGTATGTTATCTTCCTTATCTATAATTTGGTTATTTTCTTGACTTTCTATAATTTTGTTATAATCATTAATAATTCCGTTTGTGCAAACTTCCCGTGAGTTTATTATCAATAATTCTTTATGGCTAATGAATCTACTTGTATAAATTGCTTTAGGATGTATTGTTCCTGATTCTTCAAGTATAGTTTCAAACTTATTAAATTTTAATAAAATTTCATAATTATTTTTCCAGGATTGAATAATTTCATAAATTTCTGAAGCTATTGGACGTTTCTCTGGATCTTTATCCCAACATCTTTTCATGAGATCGACATAACATTGTGGCATGCCTTTAGCAACAGTTGGTCTTACACCATCACAAACTTCTATAAGAAAACATGTATCATGATTTTTGTCTGAAAATGCCAACCTTCCAGAAGATACCTCCCACATTATTATGCCAAATGAATAGACATCAGATGCGGGAGTATATCCTTTTTTGCGTAGGACCTCAGGCGCTATATATGGAAAAACACCATAAATTCTATTTGATTTAGCTAATGCTTTATTAACAGTTTCTGCAAGTCCTAAATCTCCAATATATGCATTATAAAGGTTATTCTGTAATATGTTCCCACTGTGTAAATCACGATGGATAATACCATGAGAATGCATCATTTTAAGATCAAGTGCAATAAATGATAGTAATTCTAATTTCTCTTTCCACTCTATTTTTGCAACTTTACAAAGATTTTGTTTCAAAGAACCCATTGGGGCATATTGCATAACCAAAATATAGTCTTTGGATTTTTTAATATTTTTTGACACTCCGTAACATTGTAAAAATGTGGGTACTTTTTGTCCAATATTATAATATACAGTTAGCTACAATAAAATATATTAGTAAAATAAAATACAGAAAATCATTAAATTCATATATCAAATATCTACCTCTTTTAAGAGTGCCTCAGAATCATTTTGTGATCCTCGAAGAAATTTAAGCGCAACATTTTCTGTTGATCCATTTTTATTCCATTTGGCCAAAAATACTGTTGCAAACCCACCATTTCCAATTTCTTTAATAATTTGTAAATCATCGAATGGAATCAATCGTAGAGATCTATTTTCTAGAAATTTTGATATCTCATTATCAACAACATCTGCATTTACCGGTTTAGGAATTTGGAAATTAAAAACATTAGAAAAATGATACCAATCTAATCATAAAAATGTTGGGACATGAACAAACCCGTTGGAACATTCATTTCATCATTAGATTCTTCATTTTGGTTTGTTTGACTTCGATTACGGATGTACCAAATAATTACACCTAATATAGTAGCCGACCATGAAATACAGTATGATATTAGATAATCAAAATCGCTATTCCCAGGCGGGACAAATGATGCGATGATAATGAAAACTATGATTAAAAGATAAATTATAGACATAAATTTAAATTTTCGTCTTCTTCTTTTTAAAATCTAATACAATTGATAAAAAATTTTTTTATTAAATTGAATAAATCAAAAATAAATTTACATAATTTAACCTACATATAAGCATAATGCACTTGTGCCATGATAAATCATGGCAGAGTATTGCGATGTGGTAGAGAAAAAATCCGAAATATTATATTTATTTTTTATCAAAAAAATAAAGGATAAAATTAAATAATATAAAAATTGTGACGCTGCTAATAATAAATTATTAAATCCATCAGTGTTTACACAAGAATCAAATATAAAGTATATCCTTTTGGGTATGAATCCGGTTAAGGCAGCATATTTTATAATTCGTAAATGGCTAAAAATTTTAAGATATTAATTCAATATAGTCTAATTTGCGTGATAATGTGGTAATCATACGTACGTGAAAATCTTTGCACTTGCGCATCCAAAAGCAGAAATTGCAATAAGAATTGACATAAGCTTTTCTCCAGTTTCACCAAACAATTCTTTGCCAAAAAGCAAAGCAATTGGGGTGCTTACGTTATCATTAACATTATACCCAACTACTGTTATAAAAGCAGCATTGGTTAAAACATCTAAACAATAAATAATTTATAATTAGAAAACGATATGAAGCAATTCAAATGATTAAAATAAAATCGAACCCTTACAAAGTAAAAAGGAAATCCAAACACTTATTTGGGAAGAATGCGTTAGAATAGATGAAAGTTCTTCCCGATTTTCGGAGTTTGGTCTGAAGTCTCCAATCAGATCTATAAAGAAAGAAATTTGTACCAATTACGTTTAAAATCAAATCTTGTCTAATAATAGTTGTAAAAAAGTTTCTTACAATTTATATTATTCCATCCTAGAATATTTACGACAAAATGAAATATAATTAGCAATTTGTCAATTTTATGCCTAATAATATGTTAACTAGCACACCTTCATATGTGAATAAAACCTAGTTTAAATTTTAATTAATTTTTTGGTAAATTACTAGAAAATTTTATATGGAAATTATATAATTTACCTTTATTAGACCATTTCCATATGCTCCAAAATTAAACGATGTATTAAAAATATTATTCCAATTATTATGATTAGTTCCTAATTTTACTAATCCAACCACGGAAATAAAAAGTAAGGTAATAATTTTGAACAAAACTAATGTATTATTTATAATACCAGACACTCTATTAGAGCATATTTGATACAACATGATAATTAATAAAAGTTCAATAGAAACAGCCACAGTGCTATAAATTCAAAAGTATATCCTTATATTAATAAATTAAAACCATATTTGCTATTTGCTTATCAGTTTTGTACACCTAACCGAACTTTAAATTTGGACGGAAAGTTTCGTCCGATTTTCATTGCTACTATTGTTATGACTGTGTGAGGCTGATGAGTAATAACTGTGAATCTTTTGTTAATTTCTAACTGGTGTTAAAAAAAAGCAAAGGAGTTTCACCAGATTATATTAGAGATGCTGTAAAATTCAAACGATGTATGTAGCTCCTCACTCAGCCAGTCGTAACACTATGTCCGTATTAAGTATATAAAATCGATAATAAATTCAAAAAAAATTTTCTTACATCAAATCATCACTTAAATTTCCTCGAAAACAGTAAAGAAGGTATTGAGCAGAAGTGTAAGATTCGGCTACTATTATACCAGGGAATATTACACTGTTATAAAAAATTGAAACTGACTATTATACGTATGTACGTACATAAATTTATGAGTATTTAGAAATTCGCTTACAAGATTGCAACGAAACTAAACACATGTCCAGCATTTCTTTTTGAACGTAATGCATCGGTAATGTATTTTTGTTCGCCTATTCCGTAAGGTAACGATCTAATTCCCAACTGTAAACAATTTTCAATAAGATTGATGTTATATAATCTAACAATCTCAACTGGCAATTCGCTAATCATGATTTTCATCATTTATACCTCAATGTAGACTGAACTGCCTAACAAGCTAATACTGTTGCAAACATAATAAAGCACCAAAGCAACTCCTGGCGACTGAACTAGTATCCATATATTATCAGGTTTGAAAATATCTATTTAAAATAACAATAATCTTCATTCATCGTAAAGACAATTTTTAAAAATAAATTCAAATTTCAAACGAACCTGCTCCTATGATACAGTTAAGATTATATCCTATCCCGTATAATATTCCTAAAGATTTCATACGGTTTGTAATTGTTACATTATAATTATCGAGTGGTCTTATTCTATCGTCTGTTTCGTTTGTAATTCTACTATAATCATCGTTTGTAATTATACTATTATCTTTATCAATTGCAATAATATTATCTGCTTTATCGAATTCAATGATATTATCAGCTTTAACAATTGCATTGATATTGTCAGCTTTATCGATTGATATTTCGTTACTCATATTCATTTAACGTTCTTTTTGACTCAAATGCAGAAGTAGAAATATTAAATGTCTAGAGGCATTTTAATATAAAGAAATTTTAGGAAGTTAGATTTTTGTCCGGAAGAACCTTAGTGTGTAAACATTATGAAGATCATGTAATTTGTGAAATTTTGTGTTCAGGGCGAAAGTTAACCCCTTCTCGAGATTTTTCTGGCGACAGATCTCAGATAATTATTATTTGTAGGTGCATTGGTTATTATTAGTTTTTTTTGTTACCGTGGCTCGCCACATTTCCTTCTTAACTAAAGGGGAAAAATTTTCATAGAAAAATTTATTAGGTAAGTACATAAGTTTATTTACTCGCTGACCCATATTTTCAAATTTCCCGAAATCGCCCGATGAGATGGGGCGACCGGTTGAGGCATCGATCTACGTGTCCGGATGATTTTACCGGTGATTATCAGATTAACTGATAATTCGGGTAAGATAGTGCCAGTTGATCTATCGTAGCGACATATGCCTGATCGGCGCTAAGATAATCTTTAATTGTTCGGATTTTCAATTGGCGTAAGATATTCTTCTTATCTCCGGTTTCATGTACTGTACTGTATATCTGTATACGTTATTCTGAATTTTACTACGTTATGTCTTATTTCTTCTAATGTCGGATTACAGTTTACTTTTTCTGATACTTTATTTCTATCTCGAAAATCGAATATTGTAAGTACTTTCTTCCGTAATAATTATTAAGTTACTTATTAATTTTAGTAAGCCTTCCTCGTAATCTGTTAATTTCGAAGGTTACACCTTTCTTATATTTTTCAATAGTGATTATTTCTTTAGTCGTTAATTTTTCTGTCTTCTTTTTAAAACAGCTGAATTCTGTTTCCGTCATAGGTGATATGGTGGATTCTTCTTGTTCACCAAGTGATTCTATTTTGCAGTAATTGAAATACTTTCCAATTTCTTGAAATATGAAGTCTTGGTTCTTTTGTAGCATAGGTAACAGGTTCATGAATATGACTTCCTGAAATGTATGCCATGTCCAGTCAGATGATTTATCTGGCTTCATTGCTAATGGTTCTTGTATCCAATCCCATGGATATATAAATATCGAGAGTGTAATGCTAATATATCACTTCTTGAATATCACATCTTCGAGCGGTCATTCAAGTTGTGATGACACTGTTTTACTCCAGATCTTCTGTAATTTTTCTTCATCAAGGATTATTCCTGACTCTTTAAGTGTTTCTCGCATTGCTGCATCTTCTTCTGTTTCTAAGGTTTCATTTCCACAATTGTCTGTATAGACATCTCTTTTCCTCCAGTTCCTTGCATCATTCCTAAATAGGGTTTCTCGGGATGTATTCTTTGTGATAACATTATTTGTATCCCTTTTTCTGAATCTCTTCTGAATATAAAGACTTGTACTAATCGTCTGTTTTTTAATTGGTAATTTTTCTACAATATGCACAATTATTATTGAAAGCCATTTCATAGGTTTCGGAGAGTCCTTTATATTCAAGGATAGGTTGGTATTATCTACATCTTGAACATTGTCGCATTCTTTCATCGATTTTCATTGTTGTGCTTTCTTTGCTTTCTGTATTGGATATTGTCCTTTATATGCTCCTAGTTTTTATTTCCTCTTAAAATACTTTTCAAAATAGGGTTTTCTTTTTTCTCTACAGTCTGAGCACTTAGTACGTATCCCTCTTTGTTCTAATCCAAATTGTGAGTATTTCTTATATTCGTTACAATTTGTGTACTTATATGTTTTTGTGGCGTGATCAGGATTTTCTTGTATAAATTTCTCAAGTTTCTGTATCTTTTTCTCAATAGATTTTTTCTGGTGATATAATTTTCTTTGTTCTTTTGCTTTAGGGGTATTAAGGCGTAATCTACATTTATTATAATACTTATACTGTTTTTTAGTTCTTTTACTTATATCAAAGTTATCAGTTTCTTTATGTACTTTGCAGTTTCCGCAAATTGGCATTTATGCTATAATAGTTTGAACTTTAATATAAATGTATTTGTGCCAAATATCTATTTTGATGGCTATTTCATCTTCAAGTAAGTTGTCAAATAATGCAATAATGTAATAGTATCTTCCAATAAATGGTTGGTTATTGGTGACTTTATATATGTTTATTTTGATACCAGGTGTTCCTTGATGTACTATTATTTGTAAGGGTTCTTTATTCAAAATAGTAACACAAAAATACACTTCTTCTTTAATTTCTTCTTTTAGTAATCCATAAGAATATAATGCTTTTTCTGCTTGAGTAGTAAATAATAATGTTATTATTTCGTGAGGCAGTATTTCTGTTGAAAATATTTGTAATATAATTTTTCCAAATATATATCTGTCAGGTATTACAGATATTTAGGCTGTTATTTGTGATTTAAGTACTGAAATAATGTCAGTATCTTTTGATAAATACGAAAATATTTGGTATATTGTATTATTAAGGTATTGTAAATATAATGTTTTATATTTTGTCGATATTGAGTTATATTTAGTTTTAGGTATTACTTTTATTTCATTTGGTTCTTCTTTATTGAATATTGGTGTATAATTGAAAGTACTATCTTCTGAAATTTGTTTTGTCCTGTAAATGCTTATTGAAATATAGTCTTTGTTTTCTAAATTGATTATATCACGTCCTTGTACAAAGTTAGCTCCTTTATTGGTTAAGATTTCTTGTAAGGAGTTTGCTCCGTGCACAATTATTTGTGTTATAAAATATGGTATAAGTCCTTCTTCGATGGCTCTGATAAGTTTCTACTTTATTGCTCCTATTTGTTGATAGGTTGCAGTTAATAAGTTAATATATTCTGTTTGTTTGTGTTGCTGCTCATAAATGAATATAGCAGTATCGTTTGGTATTAAACTATTGACTTCAAGTGCTTGTTGTAGAACTACTAATATTTGTCCTAATCTTTGGTTACTTGTTGGTTTCTTTAATGGTAACTTCTAGTGAATTGACCTGTCTAAAAATCTTCACCTGGGTCACCTGATGGGTGGTCAATGTGCCACTCAAGTAGAAATGGGTCAGTCCAAAAAAAGACACCACCCAGGTCACCCGACAGGTAACCTGTCGGGTCATCTGGGTCAATTAAAAAAAAATTTTCAGGTGGTTAATATGACTAGTGATTTGACCTGGGTGGGTGTAACTAGAGATAGGTTTCATGCATGCGCTTGATTCCTCAATCATATGCATGAATGCGCATTAATGCGCATGTTTCCGAATCATGCGCATTTTATCCCATCAAAATTTTATATAGAAAAATTAAATATAAAATAACATTCTAATCTATCTAAATATTTCATTCTGGTCTGCTCAATTTAACATTTTTGATTGGTCATATCCGAAAAATGTGACCTAAATATAGGAAAACTAGCAGAAATACATAGGATGATTATGACTATTATCATGGTCGAAACATTTGAGTTATTATTATATTATTTTTTAATGCCCTTATTAACGCCTTAAACTATACAAAATCATGAACGTGATTTTCCAAATTTACTTTTGTTGTTTGATTGCCTAATATTTACAAACTATTTTGGGCTAAAAAAGGTTACGAATTTGAAAACATTTTGTATAATGGTCTCAAGTTCAAGAATAAGTACAAGTGCAAGAACACAAATGCTCTGCTATAGATAAATCATATGATTAATAAAAAATAGTAAATATATATATTAGCGAATATCAAAAAAAGTTACATTCAACCAAATATTTAATGATTGATTCTAGAATTTTTGGTCAGAATTTTTGCCACTCAGATTATCTGATAATCAACTAATTTTCTCAGTGACTCGTAGTTTTATGTTGATCTACAAAAAGGTGATCAATGAGCTAAAACTAATATAGCAATATAAGGTTTTCTCTTTGCTACACTTATTTTAAAAATTGGCATTCACCAATAAAACTAAGCTGCATACTATTTGTTATTGGATTAAGTTTACAATTAGCAAATTTGTAAAAATTTATATATATAGGCAAAGAATCAATATGTAGTATCTTTATTTAGATATATTATCAATTATAAAGATAAAAATTAAAAAATTTTTTATCATGCGGTATCATGCGCATTTTATATATCATGCGCATTTTATTATAAAATGCGCATTTTTTCCATCTCTAATCAATATAAATTGCATTAATTTGTATTGGGTCTCTGCCCATGGGTGACCCATGGGTTGACCCACCTGTTCTCACCTGGACTGTTACAACTTGACCCAGGTCACCCACCACCTGTGAGTGACCCAGGTGACACTCACCCGGGTCAAAACACTAGTAACTTCAATATCAAGTTGTACTTCTTTAATTGGTCTTTGCGTAAAGATTTCTTTAGTAGATTTGATGTATTTTCTAAGAGTATTTCTAAGTCTTGGTATAAAATTCTACTGATAGTTGAATTTAGTGTTTTCAGATATAATACTTTCTTTCAAATGTTTTGGGATTTGTGCTGCTAATTTCTTCTTATGTTTCTTGTTAGGATTCTTTTTTCTACTTCTTTTATGCATTTAAGCAATTATATTGGAGAAATGCTAATTCTGCCCCCTCTTGAGGTTATACTAAAGCCTTCTTTAGTTAAAGATGGATGTTATAATCTAATTGTTTTGCTCTTACTCCTCATATAGTTTCTTGGAGTTGCAGTCCTGTATTATTCCTATATAAATTATTCAATAAAGTGACTGTTTCTTGTACTGTGTCAGTATTATTAATTCTGTTTTGGTTTGCAAATGATGCTGCGTTTATCTGTATTGCTACAACAGCTAACTGGTTTATTATTCCTAGGCCGTTTAAAGGTATGTTTGCCTTGGTTTTTATGTTTTTTTCCAATATTTTTTTCAAGAGTTAATAGTCCTCTTTTAGTATTTTGTAAATATTGGAGGATAAGTCTTTGCTGTCTAAATCTTTGGGATATTAATCCTTGTTGGCGGATTCTTATTTGTGCATAATTTGGGATTGGGTGTGAATTACTTCTTTGTTGGTTCTGTCTCATCTAATATTGTGTTCAAAAGGAGCCAGTCCTCTTTTACGATATTTAAATGAGTTTTTACAAGGTATATTTTGTTTTTCACAATTGGTACAGTTGGTATCCAATTTGGTGCAGCGTATATGTTTAGCTCTGCAATAGTTGCAAAATTTAGTAG
Source organism: Gigaspora rosea (assembly GCA_003550325.1). Classification (NCBI taxonomy): domain Eukaryota; kingdom Fungi; phylum Glomeromycota; class Glomeromycetes; order Diversisporales; family Gigasporaceae; genus Gigaspora; species Gigaspora rosea. The sequence continues at coordinate 85,084 of QKWP01001149.1, read as the reverse complement.
CTCTTTTATAGTACTTATGAAATTGTTTTGACTTCATGCTGTTTTCTAAAGGATTTTATCTGTATTTAAATAAGCTTTCAGTTCTTAGAATAGAATGTGATTTTGAATTCATGTGATCAACTTTGTCGGATTAAATAAATATTAATAAAGTAATATATTGTAAATTGTGGTTGTCTAGGCCACTTATAGTAATTATTATTCTTAGTGTGAGCGTGGGTGCTGCATCCATCGCACACCATAGTCGTGTCCTTCCTAGATATAACACATTCTGTGTACTTCTTTAATAAATGGTAAACATATTTTAATTTACATTATAAAATATATATAAAATATGAAATAAATAATTAAATAAATAAAGTTTAGATTTATCTGTGATAGTCAATCTTCAATAATCACATCTTGTTCATCTTCTGTTTGATCATCTCCATCAGATGATTCTGCTTCTCGTGCTAATTCTCTTCTAGCACTATGGTTTTGTCTTGAGAATGTATCCATTTCTATCACATTTCTCAATGCTTTTGGCATTTGAGGGTTATTGAATAGTACCCCTAAAAATGCGTAATCTAATTCTCTATTAGCGATTTGCTATTTTCACATAGCAATGTTATATCTTGTTATTTTATTTTTCATTGCTTCTTCTTTTAATTGTTGGACTTTTCTTTTGAGCGTTTGGTTTTCTCTTAATACATTTGCCATTTGTAGTTGCAAATTTATTACTCTATTGTCCAGCAATTGAATTCTTTGTGTTAGAGCTTGTATATTAATTAAGTTAGTGCCAACCATAGGCAAACTTAATCTTCTAATGATCTGCTCTAGTTCATTAAACCTTTCTTCTAAGGTTCTTTCTGGTTCAGATTCATTGGTTATTTCTTCTATACCTTCTTGAGGTGGTAGTAAAGGTTCAAATGGTTGCAACCTTTCAGAATCTAGGAGTACTTCCATAGATTCTTCTTCTGTTACTTCAGAAATTATACTTAATAGTTGTAACTCTGGCTAAACAGGTGTTAAATTTCAAGTTGTATCTACTAATTCTGTGATGATAGTAGGGATAGTAGTTTTACTTGGTCCTGTATCATTGATTTTTACTATTGTTAAGGTTTTACTTTTTAAGATAGTTTTCTTGCCTTTCCTGGATTGTGATGCTTCTTTAATACTATGGAATTGTAATTTCTATGTTAGATAGTTGAATTTCTTGTTCTGCAAGAATTCTATAAATTTTATAATTTCCACTAGAGTCTTTTCTTTTTATTTCATTATCTCGTATAACTTTTTTTGGTTTCTAACCTATTGTTTGCCTATTACTTCCATTATTTTACTTTGTAAAATAATGCAGTTATTACATAATATTGGTATTTTGCTATACCCTTCAAAATATCGGTACAGTTTATGGGTGTTTTCCTTTTTTCATTCTTCTATTCTTTTTTCTGCTTCATATCCTTGGTAGGTTCAAGGCTTGCTTTAAATTCGATTAAGCATTTACAACATAGTCCTGCCAAGAGTTGGTTAGGTTGTTTCGGTATTAAGCAGTTTTCACAAAGTACTACATTAGCATTTCGTCTTCTAGCTATGTAGTTATTGGCCTGTTGGTGATTGGTTATTCCATTATCATAAGTTGGTTCTGTTGTAGTAGATGTAATTTCAGTATCTTTCCAGTTGTCAAAGTGTGCATTTCTATCATATTGTTATACACATCTGTAGATATTTCTCTTGTTGCTAAATTTAGCCTTTTTAGAATTAACACTTTATTCCATCTTGTTCGTGGAGTGTCTTTAAGATGTTGAAGAATTCTTATGGTCATTAATTCGTTAATTCTTATATCTTTGTATAGTCTGTTTCTAGTTGTAGCTTGAACATTTTGACACATTCTAATGTAAATGGTTCAAATCCGTAAAGGTAATAGGTATTGTATCCTATCTTTTCTTCATATATACAGAAATAATTTTAAAAAAAATCACACTTGAAATGTTTACTCCATCCTTGCTTCTTGCAAAGGAAACATTCCACTACTTGGTTTCTTCCTATTCCTTTAGTGTACTGTAACTTATTTCATCAGAAATTGGTAATAGTTAAGTGTAATTCCTGTAACAGATTTCACGCACAAGTGCTTTATTGAAATATCTTTCATCATAGTGTCTGGGTTCTGCTCTTTGTTCCACATCTTGGTAATAACTATCTAATAAATAAAGGCTTGCTTGCCCTACTAGGGTCCTATGACATTCATTACAATGATAAATGACATTGGTATTTTGGTATCCACACATTGTGAAGGGCAAATCCAGAAGTTTCGAAGTCTATTTTTATTTTTTATTTATTTCTATGTATATCTTTTCTATTTTTAAATATTATATTTAGCATTACCATTTATAGTAAGGCCATGACTTGATGGGCTCGATGGAGTCAAAAGAGTCAATAGAGTCAATAGACTCGATAAAGTCAAAAGAGTCCATAGACTCAATCGAATCTATTAAATCAATTTTTAGTTTGTAGTAAAAAGTATATAAGAGCCTTAGGCTCATCGAAGAAAGGACAGTTCCTATCATTACATGGTAGTTCCAATGATTTCAAAGTAGTTCTAGTTAGTTCAAGCTTCAGTTAGTAACCTTCAAAATTAGAGTAGAAGTTTTAGCTATAAAACTTCTTTTCTTTTGTACTATTTTCTTTTATTAAATAAAAACATATACTTATTTTGTCCTTTAAGAAACCACTATCACTCTCACAAAGTTGTTTGTGATAAAAACCTTCTTGTTCCTATGACATCACTAAAGACTTGGAGAATTAGTATTGAATAAATACCCAACCCAAAGACTAGTAAGAAGCACCAAAACAATATACTTAACCTAATTTCTGTAACAAGACTTTCTGAACCTTGAGACCCGGACCAAGTCTTTCTATGCCTCTTTCTGCCTGCCAGATTAAGGTTTAGAAGTCTTGAAGTATATTTAAATAGAGTTTTAGTTAAGTGCAGAGGTAGTTAGTAATTATATAAAAAACCCCTGCAAATCGAAACTTCACAACATACATTGGCTATTTTCAAATGTTGCTAATGCTTCTGCGAAGTTACATGTTTTCCTGTTGTGGTTGGTATTACAAAGGTAACATGTTTGTCCTTCAGTAGTTCTGGATGGTCCTGCTGTAGGTACTTCTTTATTACTTGAGTTGGGTATGCTTTTTTTGAAAATAGTTCTGGGTCTATTATCAACGTAATATTGAAGGCACTCAGTTTTCCTATGCCTAAATTCTTTACAAATCCAAGAGGGCATTTCCTGTTAAGGTGTTCTTTCTTGCCGCAGATACCGCAGGTAACTTCTTTAATAGGTTTCTATTTTGTACAATTATGTTTTGAAGGTCCGTTTTCAATCCACATTTTTCACATCTTGCAAAATAAATGATTGGAGCTCGGTGATTGATAGGGTTTGCTCTAGTGATGCGAGATACTTCTTGCCTTTTGGGAATATATTCATGGATCTCAGAATCTTTAACATAACAATCACAATCAGGACAATAATTGGGTCCTTGTTGAGTCCATCCATTAGATTCCTTGTTGTTGGATTGGTTGTTGCTTCCATTATTGTTAGACATTTTTCTTTTTGATTTCTTTAGATAAATAGGGTTAGATAAATTATTTTTTTTCTTCTTTGTCTTCTTGTTTTGAGAGTTTTTTGAGTTTATCCAATATGTTCTGGATATCTCTTGAAGTTAAAATCAGGTGTCTTAAATAGAAGTTTCTTACCTGTGATTTGCATTTCCACTTACAAATCTTCAGTAACATTTTTTCTATTATTTTCTTATCAAGAAGTGTATTGCTATGATGTATACTTTCGATTAGCGCTTCCCACAGATTTGTTTCTGATTCTTTTATCTGTCTCCTTCAGATGAATTCAGATAAGTGAAATGGCAGATCTTCCTTCTTTCTATTTCTTACTGGGATTGTGTCTTTTAACACATGCTATATAGCTTCAATGCCATTGGTGTGATAGACTTTATATTGTTAGTTATTTCATCATTTTCCCATGCACTGAACCTGTGTCTATGATTGACATCATGGTGTTGCATTCCTAATTTATTATAAATGTTGGTATATCCTTTTCACATGTCTGAATATATTATGGATCCGGGATGGATATACTTCTAGATATAGTAAAGTAAAGTCTCCTGCGATCAATCGTTTACGATTGTCGCAAATATCTTCTTTTGTGAAGTCCTTTCTTTTCTGCCAAATACCCTTACAGTTTCATTTTCTTTTGTTTTCTAAAATAGATTTTCATCTATCTCAACTATGATATCTTGGGTCCTCCTATTTTGGTATCTATTTCTTTAATTTTTTGGGTAATCATTTTCCTATATACATGTGTCCAATGCATAACCGTTGTTTAAGCAAGTTCTGTGAACTTGACTATCGAGCCATGACTCATTTTGATAAGCCATAAATATTCTAATTCAAGGAGCTTGTTATATGGCAATCTGCTTTTCATGAGTATAGTTCCGTTGTAGATTGATATTTTCTTTTAGCAATTCCTATTTGAACATTCAAATACTATAGTTCATTCTTATTTTCATATCTCTTCCACATCCGATACATACTAATTCATGTGGTATGATCAGTTTTTCTTTAAAATAGTTTAAACATTCTTCTTTTTCTTCAAAGATTTTCTTTAATCAATAATATGCTGGTACTTATGTTTTCATTTTATTAAGCTTAATTTAGAGATCATCAGTGTTTGGTTCGTGCAAACTTCTGGCAGTTTTATAGCTGAATTTTTGGTTTTAAACCTTTCTAGTACTTCTTTTTCTTTATCTTTTATTCTATTTTTAGCGTTACAATTTGTTCTCTATTTTCATTGGTACTCATTTGTTTGCTGAGCCAATCTGCTATATGATTATCCTTTCCTGGAATTCTTTCTACGGTTTAGTGAATTTGATTATCCACTTTTGCATAGTGTTATTTTATATCATTTTTCCAGTTGCATCAGATATTCCCGTATTATCAGTTCATACTATTATAGGTTTATTTTCAATATAATGTTGCCAATTAGTAAGGTAATAGTATATCACATACAGCTCTTTCTGAGTTGAGCCCCCTAGTCTTTGAGTGGGTGTGAGAGATTTTGATCCAAATTCAATGATCTCTTCTTTGGATTTAGTAGGTTCATATTTAGTTCCTTTAGCTCGTACTTCTTTTAGTTTTATAATGAGCTAAATCAGAGTTAACTTGTTTTAAAACTGCACCAATTCTGTCATTTAATGCGTCAGTTTCTAAAATCAGCTGATAACCTTTTTTTGAGTAGGTTAGAGCTATAGTATTTTTACTTTTTTAATTAATAAGTCAAACATGTCTTGACATTCCTTAGTCTATTCAAATTGAATATTCTTCTTTAACAAGTTATATATTGGTTGAGCTATTTGTACAAAGTTCTGAATATATCACCTAAAATAGTTCATAAATCCTGTAAATTTTCTTACTACATTTACATCAATAGGTGGCTTTAATTTCTCAGCTTCTTTAATTTTAACTTGATTAGGATGGATTTTTCCAAATTCTACTAGGTAGTTCAAGATAAATGTTTTTGTTACCATGAATTCGCATTTGTCTGGCTTCAGACTCATGCCCCCTTTTTTTATGCAATCAAATACTATTTTGATATGGCAAATATGTTCAACATTATTGCTAGCAATAGTAAAATTATCCATATATACATATACGAATGAAAAATCTCTAAATAATTCATACATATATCTCATCATATATGCATGTGCAGTTTTCAATCCCATAGGTAAAACATTCCATTCAAATTTTCTTTTGCTAGAAAAAAACAGTTGTTTTATGCTTATTAGACCCCGAATATCTTTAATATAGGTCATACATAATCTGCATAAATTTGGAGGTTTTTGCTACCCCTAAAATCACACATCTATTTTTATAAATCAAAATAATATATATATTTTTGAGTGCTGAACAAATTTTTTTAGAGCATAAAGTTAGAATCAATTAGTAAAATTTGAAGAATAATAGAATTTTTTGGTATTTTTATTAATAAAATTATATAAATATTATAATTCTCTAAATTTTTAATTGTTTCTAACATTGTGCCATAAAAAAAACTTGTTTAGCACATTAAAATACATATTCTGGCATATATAATTTTATAATTCTTGAACATTTAAGATATGATGCTTAATTTTGGATTTTTTGATCAAAAAATCCAAAATTAAGCATCCTATCTTAATTTTTAAAGAAATATAAAATTTAATATGCCAGAATAATGTATTTTTATATGTTAAACAAGTTTTTTTAGGGCACAATATTAGAATCAATTAGTAAAATTTGGAGAATTATATAATCTTATTAATAAAAATACCAAAAATTCTATGATTCTCCAAATTTTACTAATTGATTCTAATATTGTGCCCTAAAAAAGCTTGTTCTTTATTCTAGCATATTTATTTTTAAATTTCTTGAAAATTTAAGAGAAGATGCTTAATTTTGGATTTTTGATCATAAAATCCAAAATTAAGCATCTTTTCTTAAATTTTCAAGAAATATAAAAGTAAATATGCTGGAATAAAGTATTTTTATGTGCTGAACAAGTTTTCTTAGAGCACAATGTTAGAATCAATTAGTAAAATTTGGAGAATAATAATATTTTATATAATTTTATTAATAAAATTACTAAAAAATTTTTGATTCTCCAAATTTTACTAATTGATTCTAACATTATGGCTAAGAAACTTGTTTAGCACATAAAAATACATTATTCTGGCATATTTACTTTTATAAGGTAGCTGTGCGATATTGTCACGCAAAACCAGGAACGGAAGAATTAATAGATCATATTAGAAGTTTTAAAAAATGAAATATTTAATAGTTTATTAATACTAATTAATAAATCATGTACATTTTAGTTTACATGTGTATGGTACAAAGTTGGCATATGAAAAATTAACCTCATACAACCTTAAATGTGAGCATTATTCTATTTGCAGTAAAAAATAAAAAAAATTAAAATAAAAAAATCTGTTTATCCATTCCGAATTTTGAAATCCTTGTAATACAAAACGAAAAATCAACTTTTGCACAGCCTAATAAAAGAACATATCAAAATTAGTAATGAACGTAATATTAATGAGCTTGTGCATCCATACCGAATTTTACGTAAGTATTTGTTAACACTGTTACTTATGAGACAATAAATTATTTATTTACATCAAATCAGTAATTACAATGCACATATATGCCAGCTTCTTTATTTTTATGCACGAGTAACAAAACAAACAAGTGATTAATATAATAATAATAAACCCAGGAACTACAAATACCTTTTATCGTGGGATTAAGCAAGTTACTTTAAGGTCTTGAATCACTTGGACCTGAGTCAGGATATCACTCAAAGGTAGGAAACGTAAACTTGAAATACTTATATATTCCTTTTTGTATGGACAATCATGCACAAATAGCACGTACATAGTTATATTAAACCTGGTTTAATCTAAAATGCAAATTTGGAACATCACATTCCACAATGTCATATGAAAATATAACCAATCAAAAAACTGTATTTGTTCACATCTTTCACTCTTCAGATATCCATGCACTTCATTGTACTCCGTTCCTGGTAAACAGAATCTTAACGTTTTTATAAAAAAGATTTCGAGCAAAAAAAAATATTACTACTATTATCACATACCGGAACCCCTTAAACATCAACCTCTACATGATAAACAGGCACGAAACATAACTCCAAAATACTCTCTTAAAAATAGTCCCCTTTGCAGGGACAATCATGCACGAATAGCATGTACATATGTAAAAAAAGGCATACCAAACCGGTTTAACATAAAAAGCAAACCCGGAACATCGCATTCCACAATGTCATGTGAAAATATAACCAATCAAAGAACTGTATTTGCTCACACTATTTCACTCTTCAGATAACCATGCACTTCGTATTTCATACTCCGCTCCTGGCATATTTCTTGAAATTTAAAAGAAGATGCTTAATTTTGGATTTTTTGATAAAAAATCCAAAATTAAGTATCTTCTCTTAAATTTTCAAAAAATATAAATTAAATATGCTAGAATAATATATTTTTATGTACTGAACAAGTTTTTTTAGGACATAATGTTAGAATCAATTAGTAAAATTTGGAGAATTTTAATATTTTATATAATTTTATTAATAAAATTACTAAAAAATTCTATGATTCTCCAAATTTTATTAATTGATTCTAATATTGTGCACTAAAAAAACTTGTTCAGCATATAAAAATATATTATTTCGGTATATTTACTTTTATATTTCTTGAAAATTTAAGAGAAAATGCTTAATTTTGGATTTTTTGATCAAAAAAATTCAAAACTAAGCATCTTAAATTTTTAAAATCATAGTAGTACAAAAAAATGAGATAGCTTTATTTTTGGGTATAATTCTTGCAAAATGCAGGTAATTTGCTAAAAATAAAATATTACATGTATAAAATTGCTGTAATTTGCCAAAATGCTTTATATAACCTTTTTTAAAATTAATCTCAATTTGCTAAAACTTAAATTTGACCTCAGACCAAATTTTCTGCAATTTGCTAAAAAAAATATGACATATATCAGAAATGTCCGGGTCCTATGCTTATCTTCTCTTAATGTGAATTGATAGTAAGCTACAGTAAAATCTAATAAAGAGAATATCTTATGCTGAGCTAATTGTTGTAATATTCTAATTATATTAGGAATATCATATGGATCATCTTCTAAATACTTATTTAGTTTAGTATAGTCTACTACTACTCGATATGATTCATCTTTCTTTTGTATAATTACTAATAGTGAAACCTATACTGCTTTAGATTGTCTTATAAACTTTTGTCTTTTAAGATCGTCAAAGAGTTTATTAGCTTGTTTAATTTTATCTTCAGAGTATTGTCTTAGCATTCTAGCTTTATTTCTAAAAGGTATGTCCTTTTCATCACAATTAAGTATGAGCATAATTGGTTCAAACATCATTTGATTATATGTAGTTGGTTTCTCATGTTTTCTTCAAAATATATTACAGTCAGACTTCTCTATAGTTACACTCCATATAGTCACATCTTTATTTAAGCATCCGATTTTGTGCGATAGACTCAAACATAGTAAGAAAACCTCATTATAGTCACAAATCGCTTATAATTACTATCACTATGAAAATTTGATTTTTTAACAATTTTATTAATAAAAAACCCTCATTATAGTTACCAATTTTTAACTAAATATGGATTATATAATCTGATTGGCCAATTTTCATATTCACGTATATTTAAAATTATCTATTAATTGATAATCTGCCTGTCAACTGGAGAGTGATCCTATAGGTGAAATATGGAGTGCTTCCATTTAAAATTTTTTTCTTACTAAGTTAACGATACATGTCCACTAATTGAAAGTTGTAGAACTCATCAAGACACATCTAACAGTAGTTAAATTATCCAAATTGGCCTAGTAAATGGCAAGTTATCATCAAAAAACGATTGGCCGACTATATAAAAATCTGTAACAGAGATTATATATAAAAATCACTATAGGTAAAATGTGGAGTGCTTCCATCTAAGACTTTTTTCTTACTAAGTTAATGATACATGCCCACTAATTGAAAGTTGTAGAGCTCATCGAGATGCATCTAATGGTGGTTTGATCATCCAAATTGACTCAGTGGATGGTGAGATATCATTAAAAAACGATTGGCTGACTATATAAAATTTCTTATGTAAACAAATATTGTTTACATAGAGATTTTATATAGTTGGCCAATCATTTTTGACTATATCTCACTATTCACTAGGCTGATTTGAATGATCTAACTGCCGTTAGATGCGCTTCAACAAGCTCTACAACTTTTAATTAGTGGGCATATATTGTTAACTTAGTAAGAAAAAAATTTTAGATGGAAGCACGCCACATTTCGCCTATAGATTAGGTATTTTATTTATAGTTACACCTCTTTACAATCACCAAAATAGGATGCGACGGACTTGGTGATTATAAAGAGGGACAACTGTAATATATTTCTGAAATATAGATAATAATAAGTTTCTATATTGTACTGTAGTGTTCTTTAAAAGTATTTCGAGTTCTTTTTCATCAACTTTTATTTTCCCTCGAAATTCTTTATCTTTCTTAAATGTATCAATTAATTTTTGGTTGTTTTTATTCCTACTTCCAAGAACGTGACTAATTCGTGGAAAAATTTTTAGTAATCATATGACTATTCCTATTTAAAACTGTAATTATTATGTTATTTGATATTATCATAATTGATTTTATAGTTTTTACATTTCAGTCAGTCAGATAATCCACATGAAGTTGATATTTCAGTTTGATCTGTGAATTAATTAAACTTTGGTCAGTCAGTTGCTTTTTTTTTTATTTTAATTTACTTTGAATTTAAAAAAGTAATGTTCATATCCAAAATTAAGTTACAAGAAGTTAATATTTCGTTTTGCATTATACGAAATCTGAAAACATTAGTAGTTAATCAATCAGATTTTTTTTTGATTTACTGTAAATTAATAGATAATGTTCACATTCAAGATTAGAACACGCAAAGGTGATTTTCTGTTTTGCATTATATAAATTTGAAAACTTTGGTCAGTCGATTGGGGTATTTTTTGAATGATTTTTTGTTTTATTACAAGGAATCTAAAAACTTTAGTTAGTTAGTGTATTTTTTTTTTACGTTACGGTACATTTACTATAAATTAATAGAATAATGGTAACATTTAAAATTAGGCTACACAAAGTTGATTTTTCACTTTACGTTACAAGGAATTTAAAAACTTTGGTTAGTCAGAATTTTTTTATTTTTTTATTATTTTTTTATTATTTTTTTTAATTTACTATGAATTAATAGAATAATATATACATTTAAGTTTAAGCTACGCAAAGTTAATATTTTGTTTTGCATTACACAGAACCTGAAAACTTTAGTAGTTAATCAATTATTTTTTTTAACACATCCAAAATTAAGCTACACAAAATTAAATTTTTATTTAGTGATACATAAATCTGAAAACTTTGGTTAGTCTGTCAATTTTTTTACCATAAAATTATCATGCAATGTTGATTTTTGTTTGTGTTATATTAATCTTAAACTTTGGTAATTAGCAATTTTTTTTTAAATTTAATTTACTATAAATTATAGAATAATATTGATATCTAAAATTAAGCTGCATGAAATTGATTTTGGTTTGCATTACAAGGGTTTGAAACTTTGGTCAGTTGGCAAATTTTTTTTAATTTACTCTATAATGTTCACGCAAAGTTAATTTTTTTGATTTTATTATATAAAATCTAAAACTTCAGTTAGTTAGTCATTTTTTTTTAAATTTACTGTGAATAAACAAAATAACGATCACATTTAAAATTAGGGCTACACGAAGTTGATTTTTGCTTTACATTACATGGAATCTAAAAACTTCAGTTGGTCAGATTTTTTTATTTCTTTTTTAAATTTTTTTTAATTTACTGTAAATTAATAGAGCAATATTTGCATCAAAAATTAGGTTATGCAAAGTTGATTTTTCGTTTTGCATTTAATGGAATCTGAAAATTGGGCAGATTTTTCTCTGTAAGTAAAGTGGTCCGAGTGATGGTACAGGTTGCACAAGATTGTCTGAATAGCCAATGTTATATGGCATGAAATACGAACCAAAACATGACGAATATTACGTATATTATGTTTTATGGTGCTAACACATGCATTGGGTGGCATGTGTGAGTTATGTAATTAACCATGCTAAAACCCGCAAGTTTTGGTTTATTAAAGTACAGTAAACTTGGTCCATTCACAGTCCAAATATCCAAGTACACTTCGGACCAATTCAATGTATCATCACAGGTACAAACGTACAAACCCGCGAACATCTGCCGTTCCACACTTAAACGTGTCTCTCCATAGAAACACATGCCTATATGAACTACTTTTTTTATAAGATTTATTTTTTAAATTTACTGTAGATTAATACAGTCGTCCCTCTCTATAATTACCAAGTCCGTCGCACCCTATTTTGGTGATTGTAAAGAGGTGTGACTATAAATAAAATACCTCATTATAGTCATCTATAGGCGAAATGTGGCGTGCTTCCATCTAAAAATTTTTTCTTACTAAGTTAACGATACATGTCCACTAATTAAAAATTGTAGAGCTCGCCGAGACGCATCTAACGGTGGTTAGATCATCCAAATCGGCCCAGTGGATGGCGAGATATCGTCGAAAAACGATTGGCCGACTATGTAAACAATATTTGTTTACATAAGAGATTTTATATAGTCGGCCAATCGTTTTTCGGCGTTATCTCGCCATCCCTGGGTCGATTTGGATGATCTAACCACCGTTAGATGCGTCTCAACGAGCCCTACAACCTTCAATTAGTGGGAATGTATCGTTAACTTAGTAAGAAAAAAAGTTTTAGATAGAAGCACTCCACATTTCGCCTATAGTGATTTTCATATGTAATCTCCGTCACGGATTTTTATTAGTCAGCCAATCGTTTTTCAACGATAACTCGCCATCCACTGGGCCGATTTGGATGATCTAACCACCGTTAGATTCGTCTCAACGAGCTCTACAACTTTCAATTGGTGGACATGTATCATTAACTTAGTAGGGAAAAAAGTTTTAGATGGAAGCACTCCACATTTCCCTATAGGATCACTCTCATTGAATATGGAAATTGGCCAATCAGATTATATAATCCATATTTATTTAAAAATTGTTGACTATAATGAGGTTTTTTATTAATAAAATTGTTAAAAAATCAAATTTTCATGATAATAGTGATTATAAGCGATTTGTGACTATAATGAGGTTTGTTTGAGTCCGTCGCGCAAAATCGGGTGCTTAAACAGAGGTGTGACTATATGGGGTGTGACTATAGGAGGTCTGACTGTAGAATAATGTTCATATCTAAGGTTAAATCACACAAAGTTTATTATTCATTTTGCATTACAAATCTGAAAACTTGAATCGATTAACTGCATTTTTTTTTATACATATATATACTTTTTTTTTAATTTACTAAAATTAATAGAATAATATGATTAGACCACACAAAGGTAATTTTCTGTTTTGTATTACATGAATTTAAAAACTTCAGTTGGTTAATCATTTTATTTTTTTTTAATTTTTTTTAATTTACTATAAATTAATAAAATAATGTTCATATCTAAGATTAGCCATACTGACATAATAGGGAAAACTGGACACTTTTAAGTATTAATGAAAAGAAAAGTTTTTTGAAGAATAAAAGCAATCTTTGGATAATAGTGGAACAGTTCATCAGTCAAGACGGAGCACAATTGTTGACATGGTCACAATTACAAAAACTTAGAGGCCTTAGTGGTTGTGGAAAAATCCATTATGGTTTCGAAGAATAGAAGAGCTGCTTATACACGACACTAAATCAAGAGAAGTAAAGTCCCAATTTAGATTAGAGTGTGGAAACAGCTTGGCGACCCAACTTACCTTGATTCCGATTTCTAGAGACAAAAGAAAGCTAGAATGGGTCCTCTTCGGTTCAAATAGAGAAATGACAGAAATAGGAAGAATTAAAAGGAAAAAAGGAGAAGTCATAGAAATTGAGCACTGGACCGATGAAAAAGAAAATGATGAGTCTCTAGTTAAATGCGCAGGGTGTCAATTAGGGGAGGAGAACGGTAATGAGATATGCCTAATTAAGAAAAAGTTTTGTGAAGGTAAAAGAGCGCTAAAAAAAGGAGTCATCAAGAGAAAAGAGGAAAATAGAGCACTTTGTGAGATTCCAGTTAATTCCTTGAGCGCTCGTAGTGGATTGCAAATCCAAGGCCCAATAACAGTAACCCCAGATGTGGAAATATTTGTCAAAACGATGGCAAACTCATTAATTGATAAATATATTGTAGAGCAAGACTTTAGAATTAGACTCAAGGAAATAGCACAAAAACTAGCAATATATCAGAATTTAGGTATATACACAGATGGTTCATTAGAGGAGTCTGGAAATAACACCCAGCCACGAAGAATGGGTATTGGATGGATCATCCTTAATAAGCAGAATCAGGCCAATCCAGTTATTTTAACGCATTTTGCAGGTGCAATACGAGACTAGCCATCATCGACTAGAGCAGAACTAGGGCAATAGGTATTGCTTTGCTCATAGTCCCACAAAAGTGTAAAATTTACATGTACACCAACAGTGCAAATGCAATTAGTATGATCAAAAAAGTGCTTTGTAACCAGAGAACATCGAAAATTTCAAAGCTGAAGAATGGAAGCATTCTCGCGATGATCGAAAGTCTAATTAGACGTAAAGAGATAAATACCAATTTCGTTAAAGTAAAAGGGCATAGTGGTATTTACTTTAATGAGCAGGTGGATAAGTTGGCAAAAGAAGGGTGTAAAAATGAAGAAGTAATTAGTTGGAATATTGAGTGGTCGAAATTGGTAAAGGTTGTACCTAGGTGGAATCAGTATATAATAAATACCCCTATTAGAAGTTTAATAGATAGCATCACAAATTTGTATTATAGCGTAGAATGGTTACACACTAGTAGTATAGAGTATTTAGAAAGTAGGAATAGTATAGAGTCAGAAATTGATTGGAAGAGTATTTGGCGGAATTTGAGGAAAAATGCAGGGTCAAGATATAGAAGTTTGCAAAATAGTAGGGAATAGGTGTTTGATACAAAGTGTTTAAACGACTTACTGCCAACCCTGAGCATACTGCACAAGAGGAACCCGACGATATACCCAATAGATACCTGTATAGCATGCTTCCGGGAAAAAGAAGATTTGGAGCATTTAGCAAGATGCGAATTATATGAGATCCTCTGGAGGAAAATCGAGCTCAAAGCTGCAAATCTCAACCTAGAAGAACAGTTTCTTGCCAGAGAAAGAAAAAGAAAAAGAAATGAAAATGTTTCCACAATGGAAAATGAAAGCACAGAAGTTGTCTTAATCGGACTATCAAGAAATGACAAGCTAGAAAACCGCATAAATTGCATAAGAGGAGCCCTTATAAGTAATAGCGATGAAAGTATAGAATTGCAAAATGCCTGAAAAAGATATATCTACGAGCTCAGAAGGGAGTTCAAACAAATCATTTGGATTTGCCGTTGTGAGGCGGTGAACGAATGGGAAAAGAATCAGGGTATCTCGAACAAGGACAAAAGGGAAAGAACAGTAAGAAGTAGGCTGTACAAAGAAAATTCACATAAAAGAACCGCAAGAGAAGTGGAATCAGAACACAAAGCAAAGGAAAAAAATGTTGGGACAAGGTTGAAATCTTTTTGACCAGCTTAGTCCAAACTAACTATAAACCAACATGGTCTGGGCTCTATAGACTGGTTGGTAAACAAACTTAACGCAATCTTGACAAGGCTAGCAACCACCGTCCGTTGACCCGAGGGAGTTTCTTCAGTGAGTTGAAGGCCTGAGGATAGAAAAAAGGTTGCTGTGGCAGATCGCATCTGGGCACTATACAGTAGCCAGGTGAGTCTTTATTGTAGAAAAAGAAGGGTTAAAGGCAGTAGTTGGAGACCTTTGTATATAACAACATGCGTATTCTTTAGTCAATAAAGGCAGGATTGCCAAAAAAAAAAGATTAGCCATACAAAAGTAATTTTCTGTTTTGCATTACATGAATTTGAAAACTTTGGTCGGTCGATTGGGGGGTTTTTTTAAAATGATGTTTACACAAAATTAATATTTTGTTTTATTACAAGGAATCGAAAACTTCGGTCAGTCAATCATATTTTTTTTTATTTATTTACTAAAATTAATCAAAAGTTGATTTTTCACTTTATGTTATATGGAATTTGAAAACTTTGGTTGTTCAGATTTTTATTTTCTTTTTATTTTTTTATTATCTTTTTTTTTATTTTTTTTTAATTTACTATAAATTAATAGAATAATATATGCATTCAAGATTAAGCTACGCAAAGTTGATATTTCGTATACAGAATCAGAAAACTTCAGTAGTTAGTCGATCATTTTTTTTAAACACATCTAAAATTAAGTCATGCAAAGTTGATTTTTTATTTACTATAATACATGAAATCTGAAAATTTGATCAGCCTGTCAATTTTATTTTTTATTTTTTATTTTTTTGTATTTTACTGTAAATTAGTAGAATAATCACAAAATTAGATCACGCAAAATTGATTTTTTGTTTTGCATTACATTAAAATTAAAACTTTGGTAATTAGTCGTTTTTTTTTTAATAAGTTACTATAAATGATAGAATAATATTGAATCAAAAGTAAACCGCATGAAATTGATTTTTTGTTTTGCATTACAAAGATTTGAAAATTTTGGTCAGTTGGCAGATTTTCTTTCATTTTTTTTTAATTTATTGTATACTAATAATGTTTACACAAAGTTAATTTTTTTTATTTTATTACATAAAATCTGAAACCTTCGCATGAATGCGCCACTCATAGTATTAGTGTTTAATAATGCATTAATAAAGTGTAGTAAAAATAAATAAATTAATAATTTAAGTTCATTAAATAATGTTCATATTATTACATTCATAAATCTTTTTTTTTCTTTATTGATATTATGAAGCTGCAAATATATATTTTTTCTGACTTGTAAATTCTTCGATAAAATATCAGAAAAGCACGAAAACCAAAAAAAAATTAATCGAAGCTTAATGTATATTAATCATTTTAATAAATTTTTAAATATATTAAATAGTACGATTAAAAGCTAAAACACTAGATTACTAATATTTTTAAGATACTTCGTATCTGTATAAAAATTAAATTTTTATATATTAAAAATTAGCAGTCCCAGCAGTTCAAAATAGAGAAAGTTAACTGTATACTTTAAATTAAATATGCACTTAAATATTAGGGTTTCTCAAACTCAAATCAAATTAAATATTAGACATATTTGAATTTAATCAAATCAAATTTGTCTTGATTTGAATTTAATTTGAATTAAAAATTCTTTATTTGAATTTGATTTGAAATTTTTTAGAATTTTATATATAAAATTTCAAAATTTTCAAATATTTGTCAAATCAAATCAAATATTTATCAATTTAAATTTGATTTTATTTGAAATTTTGTATTTGAATTTGATTTGAGATTAAATATTTAATCAAATCAAATAAAATTGTAGAATCCTATTAAATATGCACTTTAAATTAGCAGTTACATATACTGTCAGAGAATTCATATATATATAATTTTTAATATGAGGTCAAATAATTAATACACATAAATTTTATAGAAAATTTTTACTTTTTTGGCTTATTTAATAATAAAAAATCTGTCAATTTAATTTTTGGGTATCATTTGCAACTTCTTTAGTATATAAAGATTCTTTTTTTAAAATTTTAATTGTGGTTTATAATAAATAAAAATAATTTTAATTGTAAAGTTAGCCTATTTTTTTACAATTTTATAATTTGTTTATAAGAGAACTCCAGATATATTTCATATAGATTATAACTATATTTTGGCCAATTTTGATTTAATTTGCTAAAATAACTTCTAATCCAGTAATCAGAATTGAGTCAACTTTTTTTTGTTAGATGTGTCTTACTGAGGGCTGCATTTTTTAAAAAAAGTTTATTCAAATTGGACTACTAAACCAAGATAATTGCCAAAACAGTTTTTTTGCTTATTAAATTTTAGGGGTATTTGCTAAAATGTATAATATATAACCTTTGTACTAAATGTTTGTGGTTCTTTAATAAGTAATGCATATTATTTTACCAAAATAGAGGTTGTTTAAAGCTTCATCTATTACAAAATTACTCAATATATAACCTACACAGGTTGAATGAAACTATATCAAACAACAATCAGGTTCCTGATAGGTCCTTTATATCAATATGATACTCTTATGGAAAATTACTTTAGAAAAATCCTAAATGTTTCCAATTAGTTTTTGATTTTAACAAAAATTTGGCAAAAATAAGAGACTAATTGGGAACATTTAGATTTGATATACCAGTAGGCATATTAATAAACATAATATGTATCTTATTTTGATCTAAATTGTAAGAAAACTAGAATTCTTTAGGATATTAAGATATATATCATGTATGTTAATGGGCCTACCAGTATATCGATTTTGATCCTAAATGTTTATAATTTTGCCAAATTTCTGTTTGAAATCAGAGCTAATCAGGAACATTTAGATTTAAATCAATATACTATTAGGCATAGTAATAAACATAATATATATTTTATTTTGATCTAAATTGCAAGAAAACTGAATACTCTTAAGGATTAATTAAAATATATATTGTTATATCCGACAGGCCTATAGTTTATATATTTACTCAATTAATTTATTTATATACTGATATAAATATTATGGGCCAGCACAAAAATGTAGATACACAAATATCATTATCTAAAATGATCAAATAATAGAAAGTTGGACGATTACGCTATGAAGATAAAAATTGCAAAAAAGGTAAGCATGCTTGATAAACTTTATTTAAGGTTGATTTTTTTTTTCAAAATGGATGACTTGAAATAAGACAAAATGCGCACTAAGTCTTAATAAATGTAGGATGATTTTTAGCACTTACTGATACTTTTTAGATTGTCGACAAGGCCAGAAGCAACAAGAAGACATGCAACTATGCAAGCTTGTTGCTACAGTTTTAGGGCCTCAGTTGCACGAGTAATTGGTGAATGGAACAATAGTGAAAATAAAAAATTAATAGAATTGTTATCCTATATCCACTTCTTCAAAGATATTAGGTAACTAGAGTGATCTTAGACAGTGAACACTTTGTGTAACTTCAAACTTTGTTACTGTGGTATATCTAAGTCAGTATGGCGTTTTTTAAGAAAACTTAACAAAGAAGATTTAAGGCAATTTGCAATTACGAAAGAGGCTACAATTAAAAGTATATGAGGATACTAATAACTGTTTGATTTGTGTAGTTAATAGTTGTTTTTATTATTGAAAGAGTATGAAGACTCGATGTTGAACTTGGGGTCCACATTGGCCGCTTTTATACTTTTTGAAATTTTACAAATGTAACGGTCAATATCTTTTACATGTGTAATATATACTATAACTATTATTAATAAAATATATAGTATAACTAGTATAAATATAATATATGTAATAAATAATATATATGTAATAAATAAAATATCTAGAATATAAGCTATAAATATGACATCTTTTAGATATGTCAGATCTACGATTTTTGTCCGCAGCAATCGCCTAGCCAATCAGATCGTTGGTCTATTAATAAGTATAGGAGTAAATATTTGACAACTCCTATCTTGGCAACCAGAGATCGTACAGGGACGTACTATAGCTTATTCGAACTGTCTCATCGCGCCGAGTCGAATGGTGGTTGTTTCATCGAATTTGGATCACTGGTTCAAACGTTATGTCCGTTTTTGTGATATTTTACAGGTTAACAGAATGTAAACTATCGGGTCAGCCAAAAAAAAGCCAATTCTAATGTTGCAAAAGTTATACGTGATATAGTTATATCTGCAAACATCTTTGGCACCTCTTTTTCTGCCCCTGTTTTGTGAAAGATGCTTGAAGAAGAAGGTTATTGCTAGGTAATAAATACAGGCACAATTTGTTTTACACCCCCTATACCGCTGTGAGCTTCAACTGATCGAAGGAATTTGGGTCATCGTGAAGTATGAAGTTGCTAAAGCTGCCTCACATCCAATTCTTATTTATATTAGAAACAAATTGTTAAAAGTATTTACAAAAAAGTTAGTTTTAAAACTATCACAGATCTTTGACGTAAAACACTTACCAGGGCAAAAAAATGCAAGAATCATAATAATTACATTACTTTGGTCGAAAATGATGTTAAAGATCTTTAAATTGAAGAAATTATTGCCTAATAAAATTTTTTTAAAATTTAATAAGGTTAATAAAAATTGTATTCAAACGATCTTAAATAGTGAAACAATAAATAAAAAAAAATTAAATACGCATGTTAATTTTTTAAAAAAAATTTTTACTATCGCCATTTTCATGTATCTATATTTTTGCACCAGTCTATATTTGTTTTATTGAAGCAATTGTATCGAAATATAATTTTGATGCATTTATATATTGCTATATCTAAAAGAATATTACAAAGATCTATAATATTTTCTAAAATTAAGCATTGCTAATCTAGAGAATTTTCTTCTTCGATTTAATTACTGTCCAAATCTTACTCGCCTGATATAGCAATGCCTTCTTCTTTATTTTGTTTATTGCTATGTCTATTGCTATTACCACTACTATTTCTATTTCCATTAATATTATTATGTGCAAATTAAAATAGTTACAAAAAAGGCAAATATTTGTTTTGTGTAAAATTAATAATAATTTGTGCAGTTAATAAAGAACTACTAATTTTGAACTATTAAAAAATATGAGTTGCACCATTTAAGGGCATTTATATTATACAGAAAACGCCTATAGGATTTTTGTAAAAAAAATTTTTTTAGAAATGAAAAAAAAGCAAAAAGAGTATAAAGAAATTAATGATATTTTGGATATATTTCTATTGGTTTTAGAGCTAAAGCATAAAGCATAGCTTGTTATAACAAGAAAAATGAGCTTTTTAACTTTTTTTAAGTTTGCAAAATAGGTTAAGAAGACTGTTTTGTATATATTTTAAAAAAATACAATTTTAGACCAAAAGGCCTTTACATAATAGGTTTAAAGGTTTTTGCAATAATATTTATATATTATGTATATTTTTGGAAGTAAAACAAGTTTATTTAGAAGTAGTAACCAAGTTAACTTAATAAAATTTAGAGATATAAGATATTTTTAAATAATTAAATTAAGAAAGTTTGCAAACAAGGATTGACAAGAAAAGTGCATCTTTTGAACATTATTATAAATATTTTGAATTAATTATTTTATTATTTTTATAAGTTATTTTATTACTATATAAAAAAGCTGATAACACAATTTTGCAAAATTTTATTAATGAAATCATTTTTGAGCTATTAAGTAAAGTTGTGCTTTGGCTCAAAAAAATATAACTTTTATAAGACAAGTTTATTGTTTTATTAATAAAATTTTTTGTTACAGTCAAAAAACTTTTCAAACCATATTTTTTATCTATTAAATTTTGTTTTTTAAATAATCAATTATAATTGCTATATATAAAATTTAAATTTGTAATAATAATGCTTTAAGTAACAATGTTTAGAAGATAAAATTATATATATGTGAAATTTTGAGATAATTTGAATAATATTTATTATTAAACATTTAAAAGTTATACTTAGATAAAAAACTAAAAAAATTAAAAATTTTGAATATAGCTATAAATTATAAAAGTGCATTAATAAAATTTTATCCAAATTATTTCAAAATTTTAAAATATATACAATTTTGTATTTCAAATAGCTTTTACTTGGATTATTATTATCAATTAACTTAATATAATTTTGAGTACTGAGACTTGGACTAATTTAACCATGACCTAAACTTACCAGAACTTCCATATACCTATTATATGGCTGACCTAGATTTGTACGTCTCTCTTCAACCAACAATTGGTATTCATATGTCCGCCACTTTACCCACACTACCTAGTATTATCACTTCCAATTTGGTGTCAGTTGCCAGGTAGATGCTTTATGCTTCCAGATTGGTAAACCTGAGTCCCCTAATGGTGTACTTCTTAGGAGTTCGTATCTCAAGCCATGCAGCTGCCTCTACTACATTGGGTAAGTATCTCAAGCCTGCATGTTGCCGCAATTAGCTGATTTTCCTGCATCTTTGGGGCCTTGGATTTAGCGTTCTGAATTCGGTAATGTGTGAACGACTATACTTCCCGCTATGGTGACGAGTGACTAGACATGTTTTGCAAATGCTTCCAGCTATCAGGTATAGTTGGATGGCATTATAAGGCTCTGGTAAACCATGATGCACTCTATATGCACTTATACCTGCCTATCCTGTATTAGTAGTCCCGGCCCCCTTAGCAACCAGGGACTCCCATATGGATACGCCTAGGTATACATCTCCATGCTTCTACTTCTTATTGGCCAGTGAGTTCTATCTGCCATTGCAAGGTTCATTCTGATCTCCAATACTTACATCCGACCACTTCCAACTTTATGCCGATTCCTCCCAAACTACCAAACCAGTTAGCCCGGAAGAATTGGTCTGCTTGGCTTTATGTGCCAATGGACGCCCTTTCCTTGGTATCCTACTTCTGTAACATAGGCCCTTTTTCTCCGGTATGACTCCGGCGGCCAGGTTGGTATCCCCTCTTGCCATAAGGTATATTCTGTTCGGTTCTTCAGTCTCCAGTTAGAAGGGCTTCTGTAGTACCGTAGTAGAATCTTCTTTACCTCCTTGCTCAGGACTTGCCAAATGGGTTTCAATTGTTCTAGTCTCTTGGATTTATCTTTGTAACTTACACAACTGCACTGATGCTCCCATTCAAAATAGTGGTACCAAGGTTACAGGTAATATACCTGACTGATCGATGAACAAATGTTACTATTTCGTCTCTAGTGGGATTTGAACTTTAGACCTGTCGCTTGGGTGTAACAAAGGACCCCGGACATCTCTCATATATGTCATAACTGATCTGCATGAATTTAGATGTTTTTGCTACCCCTAAAATCAAGTAAATTTGCTAAAAGTTGGATTATTACATATAAATTTTATAGTAATTTGCTAAAAACTAAATTATAACATCTAGTATCATATAAATAAATATATGCAAATTTTTTAAAACTGTAATAGCTATTAAAGCCTATCCATAGAATTTAAATAAAAAAATTTTCATCAAATTTGATCAAGTGGTTGCAAATAGTGATTATAGTCGATAAAAAATTTATAGGCTTAGTTGAGTCGATGTTTTAAATATGACTTAGTCGACTAAGTCGACTAAAATGAATATTGCTATATTCATTTATTTTTCTATATACTGCATATAATATAAATTTATTGAAATATATTGCCTCTTAAATATCTTTCTTACTGTACTTTGGCATATTTTATATAATTCTGAAACTACCCACGGACCATGCTCGTATTTTATGTTGAATTATTGTCTACCTTCCGAAAAACTCTGATAGTTTTTATATAATAGTACCTATTTATATTCATAGTCTACTAAGTCAACTTTTTAAAAGATCAACTAATTTAGCCGACTTAGTTGACTAAGTCGACTAATGACATATCGACTTGAAACACTAGTTGCAAAGATATCTTTGATCAAAGTTTTAGAGAATTTCAAAACGTGTATCACATGACAGATACGTTTAAATTTGTTGACAAAATTTGATTAAGGATATCTCTGCAACCACCTGATCAAATTTGATAAAATTTTTTAATTAATTATTATGGATTTGTAGAATAAGTGAAAAAATTTTCATCAAATTTGATCAAGTGGTTGCAGAGATATCTTTGATCAAAGTTTTGTCAAAAATTTAAACGTATCTGTCATGTGATACGCATTTTGAAATTCTCTAAAACTTTGATCAAAGATATCTCTGCAACCACCTAATCAAATTCAATGAAAATTTTTTTATTTGAATTTTATGGATCCATAGAATTAAATATCATCAAATTTGATTAGGTGGTTGCAGGGATATCTTTGATCAAAGTTTTATAGGATTTCAAAATGCGTATCACATAACAGATACGTTTAAATTTTTGACAAAACTTTAATCAAGGATATCTCTGCAACCACTTGTTCAAATTTGATGAAAATTTTTTTACTTATTTTATGGATCCATAATAATTAACTAAATAATTTTCATCAAATTTGATCAGGTGGTTGCAGAGATATCTTTGATCAAAGTTTTAGAGAATTTCAAAATGCTTATCACATGACAGAAACGAATTTTTGACAAAACTTTGATCAATGATATCTCTGCAAGCACCTGATAAAATTTGATAAAAATGTTTTTACTTATTTTACGGATCCATAATAATTAACTAAAAAATTTTCATCAAATTTGATAAGATGGTTGCAGAGATATCTTTGATCAAAGATTTAGAGTATTTCAAAATGCGTATCACATGACAGATACGTTTAAATTTTTTGATCTTTGCAACTACCTGATCAAATTTGATGAATTTTTTTTTAAATTTTATGGATCTATAGAATAAGTAAAAAAAATTTTCATCAAATTTGATCAGGTGGTTGCAGAGATATCCTTGATCAAAGTTTTGTTAACAAATTTAAACGTATCTGTCATATGATACGCGTTTTGAAATTCTCTAAAACTTTATATTATGATTTTTAAAATTTTAAAAATTGATTCTAACTTTGTGCTCTAAAAAACTTATTCAGCATATTAAAATACATTATGCTAGTATATTTAATTTTATATTTCTTAAAAATTTTAAAGAAGATACTAACTACATAATAATTACTACAATTATTATATGAATTACTAACTAATTTGCTTAATGATAACTCCGCACAATTGTATTACATAATTATTTGTTTATCGATATACAATCACGATCAATGATCGTAATACATATGCAAGTTGCTATTGATACTAAAGTCTGATTACATGCTACAACTATTTTTACTTATTTTTAATTATAATTGATTATAATTTTGCTCTGTATAGCCATTAATAACTTGTTATATCTGGATTGATCATCATAGCACGACCTAACTTGTTATAATAATTCTTGCAAAATGTGGGTAAATTGCTAAAATAAAATATAACATGTGTAAAATCTTAGTAATTCGCCAAAATATTCAATTATGACCCTTGTTAAAATTAACTTCAATTTGCTAAAATTTAAATTTGGACCTCAAATCAAATTTGAATCAATTTGCTAAAAAAAATATGACATATATAAGAGATGTCCAGGGTCCTGGTAACAACCAGACAGCTTCTCTATGTTGCCACACCCATAATTTTGACTTTTATATGTTGCTATGATATATGATTATTAAATAAAAACTTTTTTAATTTTTTTAAATAATTATATATCATAGCCACATATAAAAATCAAGATTATATCAAGTAATTTAATAATAATGATCTATGTAAAGATGTTTGAGATACAAAATTGCATATATCTAAATTTTGAAATTTGGATAAAATTTTATTAATACATTTTTATAATTTTATATAAGGCTATACAAAATAAATTTCTTGGTTTACATAATAAAATTTTTGATTCGGCCATCCAGATTTTTTTTTAAAAAAAAATTTTTCTATATCCAATTAACAAATTGTTTCATATTCTATACCTAATAGAATTGTTACGTAAATCATTTTATTTGCGACCTGGTCCTACCAGTGTTCGAAATTTTTGTTCTCAGAGTTCTCATAAAAATACAGTTTTAAATTTGTGTACAGTAAAAATTTTTTACTGTTCTCTATTAAAATTTTTTTGAGAACAGTAAAATAAAAATAGTGTTCTTATAGTAATTATTGTAACTATATGATATTATTATATCAAATTGAAATAAATTAATATTACTAATTATTATAATTTATTATCAAAATTATTTAGTTGAACTTATATGTAATTACTATAGCATTGATGAAAAATATGCTCTAATATATTTTTATATTTAGATTTTTAACTGATACTATTTATACTTTTATAGGTAATATTAGAATATTAGTTCATTAGTTATTATAATATCAAGTAAAAAAGATACATATATTTCAATATATTTATGATATATAATATAGTTTTTTTTTTTTTTTTAGTGTGCATAAATAAGAACATAAACAATAGGTTGAGAACACTCATAGTTATTATGCTGTTCTCATGAGAACAGTATTTGAGTCTGAAATTTCGAACACTGGGTCCCACCCCCAGAAATAAATAAAAACAAAGAAAAATTCATCTCTAACACATTAAACCGGATTCTTCCAAATTTATCATATGCAAATCGATATACAATACTGTATTTGGTTAAGGTTGATTTTGTACTATTATTGTACAACCCCACCAGGAGTCTAGACCTGTTAATCACATTTCTATTGTCTAATTAAAAAAAAAATTTATAGTTTTCAATTTTTGGACCCAGCCGGGTTATGTTAACCAAGAAATTTATTTTGTATGACCTAAGTTAAAAAATTTTTAATTTTTTAATATTTTTTATCTAAGCATAACTTGTAAAAGTATAATAATAAAATGTTATTCAAATTATCTCAAAATTTTAAAATATATGTAATTTTGTCTTCTAAATAATGTTACTTAGATATAATTATTGATTTACTTAGTATAATTTTAACTTTTATATGTAGCAATTATAATTAATTATTTAAAAAAACAAAATTTAAAATTTATTTATTAAAGTTCTAATATAATTTTATTATAATTGTGATTATGCAAAATCCTCTCTATATTAGTTACATCAGGACCCCAAAATATGGGCCCTCAAAAGTAAAAACCAGACAATTTGGCAGATCACGGGTTTTGAGAAATTGGCAAAAACTATTTTGTTACACAAAATCAAAACAATATAAAAATAGTATATTCATAATTAACAAACCTGCTTAAACAGGATTATCAGATCTATAGACCTATAAATTGCTTCAAAATCGCAGTAAATCTATTTTTAAATTATAGCGTCAAAAGCTTTTAACCGTTGTATCACAAAAATTTATTAAGTGATCAGACTTTTATTATTAAGTAAAAAAGTTTTGTCATTAAATTTTACATCTGATCAATCAAACAGGTTAATTTTCAAAAAATTGTCAAATTGTCTGGTTTCTACTTTTGAGGGCCCATATATATAGATAGGTCAGGTTAATTATAGAGTTACTAAAAAAGGAAAGATCTGCAGAAAAACTTTAAAAATAAGCAAAAAAAATTACTATAAATAAAAAGATTTGCATAAAAAACCTCAAAAATAAGCAAACTCATACCTGACCTATTTATGTATATTTTGGGTCCTGTTACATCTCTATATAATTACTACTTTTTTGTATCCTAATATTGTATCTATATAGAGATTTACCTGTATTTCAATATATATTCTTTTGATTTTCTTTACTTGTCAAATAAAAATATACAAAATTACAATTTTGATAAAAATTTACTAATTTTTTTACTTATATTTATTTTACAATTTAAAAAATTAAATAATTATATATCTAAAAAGTGTATTTTTGAACTCTGAGCAAGTTTATCTAAAGCCCAACATTATAATTATTACTATAAATGGCAGGATACAAAACCCGAGTCTGTTACATTTCACTAATTTTAAAAATCTATAATAGACCTGGGTTAGTATGCAGCTGAGAGCTTATATCGTGTAGTGTAAAAATTTGAGATGCACATACTATGCACATACCTTTGTACTTATAAAATACAATTTAGATTTTAAAAAAAGAGCTACATTTAATTAAAGCAGATCATGCAATTTGCACTCAGGTATAGTACATAGTGGGTCTACTATCTAGGGGAATCTTTTATCCAGCCATTTACAGTGAACGTTTAAAGTGTTGTGCATTATATGTTTTTGACTATTTAGTTAAAATTAGGATAAGGGTTAGTTTGGAGTAGGGTTAGTGCATGTTTTATAGATAAAATCACCTTCCTAAAATTTTTTATTAGTACATCAATATAGGTTTAGGCATTAGTTTTCTTGTATTCTTCATTTACTCACTTTTTTTTTCTTTTTTTTTCATTGAGCTGATCTGTATTAATTAAAACAAACAATTTAATTGGCCTTATATCATATGATTGTACAATGCTTTAAATAACCCCTATTTACAGTAGTAAAATTTTGCATAATATAGAATTTTCTATATTTTTACTATGCAATCAGAGTCTAATATGGGTCCAAAGCAATATTAATACATAATTTTTAATTAATAGGCATTTAATATGAATATACAAAATAGTGCACATATGTAACACATAAAATGGTTTATTAATTAATTGTTATACTGACTGCAACTCATTACAGGAACCATCAATCCTCAAATTTTATTGGCCATAGCTAACTAACATTGCATAGACATGCATTCAAGTTTACTTGTACAGATCTGTCCTTCAGACAATTAATAATAGTAGAAAAATTCAATATCATATAAAATTTTATTAAAGAATTGTAGCTTTTAGTACTAATTAAACTTGTTTAGCACTCAAAAATATATTACTTTAGTATATATTTGTATTTTATATAAGTTTAATTAAAGCTCAAAGTTTTAATCTATTAGTTATATATTAAATTATATATATAATTAGCGCTTTATAATTTTAGGCTGACCATCGTGACCTACCATATACGGTTGTATAACATTTGTTATATGTTATATGTAATATAATCGTTTCATTTTTGGTTGTTGTATCTCTTTTAATACAGAAATCGACATAAAAAATTTCCTTGCAACACCCAGAAAAGGAAATTTTTACTCTCGCCATTTTTTATATATATTATATATATATATTATATATATTATATATATATATATATTTAATATGCAAGAAAAAAAGCAAAAAAAAATCGAATCATTTAAAAAACAACTTAAATTCTAGTAAAGAAAGTATCCTTTTGGCATTATATGCCCACTCCCATCTATAGTTATGCTTCTACTTTTTGATTTTTTTTAGATTTTACATTTTTTTCTTCGAATTTTTTGCCGGTATTATGAATTGATAATCAATAATCATCAAAGAATATAACGAAAGGCAAAAGAACAACAACAAAAGAATCATGAACTCAGCCTCTTAAGCCTTCTAACCAATACAAAATTTATATGATTTGCCTTACTATCTGCACATAGATCAATTTGCACTATAATCAATATCAATTTAGATCCAGATCTGAATATATTGAATGTGTAATATTCAGTAACTGTTATATTTGGCAGGTGGTAAAGTCACAATATGATCATTTCACATGACTAATAAAAGTTTTAAAGTTAGTGAACCAGCTTTGGCCCGGAGGGGTCCATATTGTTGTATTAAATTCAAGACGGAATATCTAATTTCAGAAAAAAATGCTTTAAATCTAATACATCAGCTTTGGCCCCTGGAGGGGCCCAAATTGGTGCATTAACTTCAAGATGGGACATCTAATGACAGAAAGGAAATGCTTTAAATTTAATGCACAACTTTGCCCAATTTGGTGTATTGAATTCAATATGGAAACCTAATATCAAAAAGGAAATGTTTTAAATTTAATGCACCAGTTTTGGCCCTGAAAGAGCCAAATTTGGTGCATTAAATACAAGATGGAACACCTAATGACTAAAGCAAATACTTTAAATCTATTGCACTAGCTTTGGCCCAAATTGGTGCATTAAATTTAAGACGAAACATCTAATGATAAAAAAGTTTAAGAAAAAATTTTTTCTGAAATAAAAATAAGAATAAAACTAATAAATCTATTACCTTTAGCATATGGGTGGCGAAGCCGCCCGCATGATCATGTTCTAGTATAAATAATATAAGATTTCTCTACTTCTTTCCAAAAAGATATTATGTAATATCTGTTAGCACTCTTATTATTTGCAGATAGCTTAATTAAATTGTTTATATTAAATAGAAGAAATATTTGTTTCAACAATATTTAATTAATCTATAATTGTATTGAACAAAACTATTGTAATTATCTAAAATATAATTAAAAAATATTTACTAAACTATATATTGGACTACAAGATGCACTTTTTGTTTATAATAAGATACTTAGAAATGGATTCCAAATTGAACATTTGTTTGTACTTATCTTGCTACATATAACTAGTGTTTTTAGGGTTGATTTAGTTCAATTTAGGCTTAGGTTCAGATTTAATTAAATTTGAACTAAATTTTGAACTTTGTAAATCTTTGAACCTGTATCTAAACTGAACTTTAAATTTATAAATCTAAACTGAATAAGGTTCATATAGAAAAAAACCAATACAATTTGTACCTAAAAAAATTATAGCTTTTTTATATATTAAATATTCAATTGGTTAATTAGAAAAAAATTATTTAAAAATTTGTTTTATTAGAATTTTATATAATACTATATATAGATTTTATTTTTATAGTATATCAAATGCACCAATGAGTATATTTTTTAAATTAGCTCTTATTGCATATTCATTGATTCCATTTTTTAGAGGTCTTTTTTTAGTAATAGTTATACAACCTTCTGCTATTAAGTGACATAAAGAATAACAAATAAAATATTCAAATAAAATAGTATTTTGGTCTCTATATAAGTTAAATAAGCAATAATATTAAACAAACAGCTATACCAAGCTGTAAAAGGAAGCACTATCTCTAGTTGTTAAAGTATTTAGGTATTTTTGGTAGTGAAGAATTGGTTTGTTATTGAACAATTGGATGTATAATGGGTAAGAGTAAATTTAAAAGCAATTTTTAGAAAAACTACTTTTAGCTAATAATTAAATATGTAGATATTAAAATATTCTATACACTTAATTATAGATTAAAAGTAAGTTTAAAAGACCAATGTTGTAAAAATTTACTTTGTAACAGCAAATAATTTCTGATCATGATTGGCTAATTTTGGGACAAACCAAATTAGTGGATATAAGAAATAATAGTTGTAGTTTCTATTATAATTTACTGTAAAAAATTTTGTTATGAAACTTACTAATAGTTGTGTTAATTTATAATAAAAAAAACTTATACAATACTTGATATTATAATATTTAATATTTGAAATTATAGCAGATCAGTATAATATGAATAACTAGAATTGTATAGTATTAAAAATTATATCATATTATAAGGAAGCAGATTAGTATAATACACTTTGTATTTTTAAAATCTGTACTATACTGATTTGTTTTTTTATATATTAGTATAGTAAAGTTTTAAAAATTAGCCTATACTATACTAAGCTGCTATAATTTTGGTACAGAAAGCATGAATAATCAGAATTGTATGGTATAAAATACAGGTATTTTATACTCTATTTTGTTATCTTTATGCTAATCTTCTTATTGCAATATTAGTCTTAATATTTTGATCATAGGTTTATAACCAATTAAAAAGTATTAAAGAGTTAATTTTTCTGTCTTATTGTTAGTATTTTTAATAATTTGTAATATCTTATAACATACAAATCAAACTTGTTATAGCGAATAATGAAGATTCGATATACTGAAGAATTTGAATTACGGAATTAACTTAATATAACGAAGTATATAACGTTTTCTTGATATAAGCTATATGAAGATCGTCTTTCGGTCAAATAACTTCACTATATAACGAGAGTGGATTGTACTAAAATTTGAATTAGAACTCCCTTTTTTATTAGTTTTACTACTATATTAACAATATATGTGAAATATTTAAATATATATGATTTATTGATTAAACCCGTTGTTTTATAAGAGTTTTTATTTAACGAATACGAATTATTTTTTAATTTGTTCATAGACAAATTTGTCTAAAAATCAAAAATACCTCTTGAAAAATATTAAAATCTAAAGATTCGTATAAAGTAAAAGTAATATGTAGAGAATATACTGTATGTTAAATATTTAAAGCTAAAAATTAAATCACGAATTGTTAGGATATGAAAATTTTTAATTAAAAGATATAGATCGAATTAACTTTAAATAATATATTTAATTTGATAAATGACAATTTAGTTATATTCATATAACTTTTTCAAACATTTTGCACCTAACTTTATGGAAAAAGTTTTTATATTTCAAGAAGAATTCAGATTCTATTTAAAAATACATCATTAATCCGTTAACCAATTATCTATAGAAAGGTTATAAATATAGGTTAAAACCGGAGTGCGTAAGGTTAACCATATGTAAATGGGTAAAAACAATAAGCCCCAGATGATAAACAAAAGTCTAACTTTTTTTTATCCTCTGTAAAAGTTTCATGTACGTTGACAACTACCGAATTATGTATGTTGGCTACTACTGAATTATTATCCTCTATAGATGTTCCATGAATGTTGACTATTACCGAATTATTATCCTCTATAGATGTTTCATGTGGGTTGTTTACTCCAAAGTTCCTATTCTCTATAGATGTGTCATAGAAGTTTGTTATTCCTGAGTTCCCATTATTTATAAATATGTTAGGTCCGGATAGAAGCCCATCAAATATTCCCAATTTGTTGTTATTCCCTTTATAAATATATCTAAGCAATCAAGTTACATATAATGCCAAAAAAACCACCATTGTTTGATTAATTATTTGTATTCGTGGTCCAGTACAAATATTAACAGAGATAAAATAAACCATGTCAAAATTAAGAGTAATAATTACAATTTATGTCGAACCTTTTGTACTCTAAATATTGCAACTAAAGAAATTGTTATACCCAGACCTAGTATAATTGTCAAAAGAACATAATCGAATAAGATATCTCTAAGAATTACAATGATAAAGAAAGGAAAGGCAAAGCATGCACAAAAATATACGAAAGAAAGGTAGAAAAAATTATAGAATTTAGAAATGGTCTTTCGACAAACTTGTTTCGTGAAATGAATAGATATAAATGCAATTATTAAAAGTGGTATAAAAAGAAGCGCATTAAACATTGGAAATGATTTTCTGTTTATAGTACTGAAGATAGAACCCAGAACTAAAGACGCAACTAAAAAAATGTTATCATCAAAAATAGCCTGTAATTCCTTTCTGGGTTCATCATTATAAAAGAAGTTGACTAAGGGTAAAATTATGCCTGAAAAAATAATTATAGAAACATCTGAGAATTGTAGTAAATAATTGGTAAATTGTATGGTCATTAATATGGGAAAGGTGTAAAGAGACAAATTTGCAGTATATATATAGACATGAAACTCTGTGGATTTTTGCACTTTATATACTTGTTAGAAGGTAATCCGTCAGCATATTAATTTATATATGTTATATTAATTATAATATGGGTCAAATACACAATAAAAAAAAAAGGTTTTGTAAAGCTAGGTACGTACGCACATCATGAGATTACCCATGTAACCGAATCTGTCCAAATAAAACAAAGCGAGACAACAAAGATAAAAATACTAAAAATAGCATTGTATATATAAAACCATATCCATTCTTATCTAACCTTAACTATAATTTCAACAATTTAACTAAAATCAGAAAAAATCGAGTACATATGCAACCCCAAAGGAAATTTTCTATGTAGATCGCAAGATCAGTGTAATTGAAAATTTCCTAGGAAACCACCTTTTGCATTCTAGCAAAAAAAACTCCTTGCGATTATGAAATTTTACTATATAGACTACTTTACTCGAACCGAAATAACAACAAATAAATATTTATTACTACTGGCACGTGATTTGTTTCACTGGTGCAAAAATATACATAGATAACCATCTTCAGTATTCTAACAAAAAATTTCCTTAAACAATTTTATTATATTTGATGTCACAGATTCACTTATTGCGTGTTAAATCATTAAGTGCATGCTATACTTGATTTAATACACATTGGCTTTTTAAAATTTGGTTCAATTTCATCGCAATTAAGTTAGGATGTTATCGGCTTAATCTTTGACTATTAGAAAAATCAATTAATCGATAGAGTCAAATAAGCTGAGAGCATCTCTAGGATAAATGATTTAAAAGTTAAATTTTCACAAAAATAAATCACATAAAATTACTAAACTTTGGCTGTAATATATACTTATTAAAAATTGTTCTTAGCCTCATTTCGCTGTATAACAACTCATATACGCTTGTTATAAATTGTTATGTATGACATAAGTCATATAAAACTAGGTAATGAGTAGCAGTGCTAATTGTGACCAGTGTTTAAAATTGGTTTGCACAAGATGCACATGTGCAAGTACAATTTTTTTTTGTGCATAAAAATCTAGATAAGTAAATGCACATGTGTGCATTTAAAATATTTAAATGATTGCACAGAAAAAGCATGTGCAACAAAAATTAAAATTTTTATGCACAAAAATAATATGTAAAAAAATTTAAAATTTTAAATGCACAAAAAAATAATTAGCAATTATATGAGGTGTTACATATTAAAACAGCCCTTTTTTGCAATTTTTTGAAAATTAGTTTTTATTAGATTTATATAAATTTTAGCATGATCGATATTTTTCAATTTTAAATGAAAGTCGATTTGCATAATAAAAAATCAAGATAATTGTAAAAGAAAAATTACATGAGGCTATGTAAGGCCAACACATCACGAGATTACCCAATAGTCACCTGTTACATTTAACTAATCAAAATCGTGAAATTTAATTAATTCCGGATCAGTCTGAAAATCAAAACAAATGATTAAACTCAATTATCACAAAATAAAATATATGTAAAAAAGGGCAGTTTTAATACGTAAC
Organism: Gigaspora rosea; assembly: GCA_003550325.1. Classification (NCBI taxonomy): domain Eukaryota; kingdom Fungi; phylum Glomeromycota; class Glomeromycetes; order Diversisporales; family Gigasporaceae; genus Gigaspora; species Gigaspora rosea. The sequence goes on along the minus strand of QKWP01001149.1, from coordinate 50,860 downwards.
ACCCCATATTTTATTTTTTGGAAGCTTTAATATAATAAATAAAATTTAAAAATATTAGTTATTATTTTTTTATGCAAATCAGATAACTTTTTATAAGTACTGTTTTTTATTTTATATATTATACTATACCTATAAAAATAGCTAAAAAAATTTGTAATTTTTTTTATAGAAATATAAAAAAAATCTAATATTAATGAAATATTTGCTTATTTAAATAAAATTTAGAGTAGATATATTTTGTTCTTCTGAACAACTTTTTTTGTATAAAATCATATTATTTTGGCTTTCATAAATAGCAACAATCAATAATTGTATGGACATTTTTAACCTGCGCCACTGGTTAATCTTAACCAGATGGTTATAAATAACCATAAATATTACACAATATAAATTTATAATGTAAGGGTTATAACTACGATTATCATAATGATTTGTGTCCATATTTACTAACCTTTATTATTTGATAACGAACAAATACTATCACACAATATTATCATGGTTTTAACTATTTTATCAGCTACACACAACCAAACACACCTATACACTACTTTATTATATTCAGTATAATTTGTGTTGCTTTGCTAATGCTAAGCAACATCTACAGAGTTCGCTTCGCTCACCCTATAGTCACTTCGCTACAGCTGATGCCTCCGCTTCACTCCTTTTTCCTAAACACTTAATTTCAACCTAATCTTAATTCCTAACCCTAACCCTAACCCTAAACATTAATTATCTAATACTAAAACCCAACTACAACATTACAAAAGCCAAAATTCTAGACTAAAAAACATGACACGACGTAACCACAGCACAGTGAATCACAAAAGGAAAACCAGATACAACGTGAAGGAAATAGCAGACAATGAAAGTATTCTATAAGCCAAAGAATCAAACAATAGCACCATTAAACTATAACACTGACAATTGACAACTACACTAAAAAGCAATATTAGTATACAACAGCTCCAAAATAAGCAAAGCTAATAAACGTGAACATGACCAACCACTAAAAAATACTAGCAAGCAACAACATTGATATCAGTAATGATGACTACACTAAAAAACAACGTTAGTATACAGCAACACCAAAATAAGCAAAATTAATAAACATAAACATGACCCACTATAGAAATTTTAGCAAACAATAACACTAGCACTAGTAGCGACAACCAAAAGCACCACCAACGGAGATACTGACGATAATTAAAGAGCACAAAATAATAGCAACAATAATCAAAAAGCACTAGTAGCAGTGATACCAATGACATTAATACTACAAAAAGAAAGCCTAATTAGTACTGTAGCAAAAAAAAACAGGTCGATTGTAAAGCATAGTGGAAGTTAGTTTTGATTGGCTGTTATTAGGATAAATATGATTAGTGATGATCTTTTTTTATATAGTCAATTGTAATTTTTAAAGTACTTTTAATTGATAGTCCGCCAGTTAATCGGAGATCGATCATAGTGTAACGTGACGCAAATCACATATGAAAATCACTATAGTGTGAATGTGGCGTGCATACATATAAAAGTTTTTTTTCTTACTAAGTTAACGATACATGTCCACTAATTGAAAGTTGTAGAGCTCGTCGAGGCGCATCTAACGGTGGTTAGATCATCCAAATCGGCCCAGTGGATGGCGAGATATCGTTGAAAAACTATTGGACGACTATATAAAATCTCTGTTTACATAGAGATTTTATATAGTCGTCCAATCGTTTTTCAATGATATCTCGCCATCCACTGGGCCGATTTGGATGATCTAACCACCATTAGATGCGCCTCGACGAGCTCTACAACTTTCAATTAGTGGACATGTATCGTTAACTTAGTAAGAAAAAAACTTTTATATGTATGCACGCCACATTCACACTATAGTGATTTTCATATGTGATTTGCGTCACGTTACACTATGATCGATCTCCGATTAACTGGCGGACTATTAATTAATAGTAAAAATCATTGCATCATATGAAAATTTTTTTTTGTAATACAAACCATAACAACCAACTTTAGTTGTTGGTAGTTTACCTTCAAAATTATTGTTTTTTAACCTGAGATGCAATAAGATGCAGTAGTTCCAAAAACTAGATAAGAGGTGAATATTTTGAAAGGTCAGAAGGTAGTTCAGCAGTCTAAACAATTGGTGAGTTGAAATTGAAAAACTCTGCTTCAACTAGTTTGTTTGTGTTTTTTTACGAAAAGTATAATTTGAACTATTATTCTAAACTGTATTTTAATATTTTTGATTATAATTTATTTAGTACAAGTATAGTTTGTGAATATGATGTTTATAACACAATAAGTGATAGTAATAGTAGTATTAGGATGGTCGCGTACATGTTATTTAGTAGACGTTTATATGTATTTATTGTGAAAAAATAACAAACCCCTTGTAAAATCCAATTTAAAGTTGCTAATACAAAACTGAATTAGTATATTGTAAATTTATAATATGTCTTTAGAGTGTATTGACTAATTTTTTAAAAGTTCGAGAGTTATAAAATTTTTGTCTGGTACTCTGTCTGGGTATAATCACCATTTTATCTGGGGTATCTTAACAACTAATCAAAATGAACTTCTGCTATGCTCAATTGTAAACAAAAAAAAATTATACTTATATGTGGTGATATGTGTAACTGGCAAAATCACCATTGATTAAATTCAGAACTGGTTATAGTTAACTATTTATTATAATAGTTAGCTATAACCAGTGGTGCAAGACATAATAATTCTAATTGTATATAAAGTTTTTTTAAAAATTTGTTATAAAAAATTTTATATACTATCATTGATTGTTGCTATATAAATAGACAAAATAATACAGTCGGACCTCTCTAAATGCAACCTCTTTAAAGCATATTTAAGTAAAATCTCCCTAAATGCATGGCTTTTTTTCGGCCCAACTTAATATAACACTTATAGATTTTTACCTCTCTAAATGCATATTTTTGAAAATTTTTACTATGGTCCCGACGCTATGCATTTAGAAAGGTCTGACTGTACTAGGCAAATTAGATTTTTATGCAATAAGAAAAGTTGTTCAGGAGAATAAAATATATCAATTATAAAATTATTATATAAATCAGTTAATACTAGCAAACTGGTACATCTTTATGTCCATGCCTAAGTAAAGTGAAACTATGTACTAATGAAACTTAAAACATCATTTTTATTAATTATATATTTGAATAAAAAGTCTACCTTAACTATTACAGTTTCTATTAGTGATTATTATATTCTAAGTGATTGTGTATAAGCAGAATTTTACTGGGAAGTAAATATTGCATGCAATTTAGTAACCTTTTTGTAATTCATTAATAAATGTTATGTTTTTATAAAATGGTTTAAACTGATATATCAAAAACAACACTTATATACTTGTATAGTTGTGTTGCTTTGCTTACACTTAGCAACATCTACAAAGTTTGCTTTGCTCACCCTATAATGAAGCCCTAATAATAAACATTAGTAATACAAATTACATGAATCAAAATTGGTCAATCAGATTTATTTTAAAGTGAACAGACAGACTTAGAATTTTAGTAGAATAGATTTAGTATTATAAGTAATACCCATTAGCCAGTGTAAACTTAGACTCTCTGAATTATAAATTTATAAGCTACATAATTGTTTTTTTGCAAAACTGTTTTTTATATAAACCTTTAGTATCATTATAAAAATTTTAAATGTAATTACAATACATGTAAAGCTAAAGATAGTATTATTGGCAAAAAAAATTATGGAAATAACTCTGGCCAATCAGATTAGTTATAAAGTGGATAGACAGACAGATATTAGAATTTTAGTATAATATATTGACGTTCAATAAGTAAAAATTTTAGTATAGACGTCAAGTCTCGTATTGTTGTTTTGTTATAAATCAGTAATTCTCTTTTTAGGTAATATGATTTAAAAATAACAAAGATACCACGTATTTTGTTCTATTGTGTATATAATTGTCTTTGCAAATAATGTTTTTTAAAATAACAAAATACCACATATTAGATTCCATTTCATATATAATTGTTATAGTATATAAAATTTATTTAAGATTATATCTGATTGTATCTAGTACTATAAAACAGAGCAGTCTTGTATTGTTTTTTTTGTAAAATGATTTATTACCTTTTTAGGTTAATATATTTTTTAAAATACATATTAGCCTCCTTGACAATTATTATTGTTCGAAGTGTCACAGGGACTCTATAGTATAGTACAGCAATGGACATGAATTCCATTCACGTGTTCACCTGTTAATCAATCCAGCAATCAGCTATAGAGATTGACACAATTCTGATTTAAAATGCTGCATGCGCAAAATATATAATTCAAATTTACTGGTTTTTTAAACTTAGGTAATAAGGACAGATGGCATATGTAGATCACATGATGTAGATAACCTGATGACGATTCAGATTACAGTACCAAATTCGACCAATCATATTGTTTAAACATGATAGACAACATTAAAACTTTAGTAATATAGTTATTTTTTATTTGTGTTTCTACAAAAAAAATTACAAGTCTTTTAGCTATTTTTGTAGATAAGTAAAATAAAAAAAATTCTAATAAAAAGTTATCTGATTTGCATGAAAATTTCAGAGTAGTAGAAGCAAATGCCCTCCAATAGGTGTTTGGCTAAAGCCTCAGGGTATTTTTAACAGCAAATTACTCCATAAAAGGGTATATTGGAAGGAACATTGAACATGGGTAGAAGCCAGAGAGTTTAAATAAGCAATCTCCTAGTTGGGTTGCAGTTATGGCATCTAGTGTAGAACCTTCGGGCGGACTACTTAAATTAGACAACCAAAAGTTGTACTTGCGGCTAGTTGTACTTTCGTTATACAAATGTAATATATGGCACAGTCATACTGACCAGGCCAACCCGCTTGTACCAATAAATACTAGGGTACCTAAGTGGTAACCTTAATATTAAAAAAAATAAATTTCAGAGTAGTTATATTTTATTTTTTTTAATAATTTTTTTATTGCAAAAAGCTGATTTAATTAATAAAATTGCAACTTTTCTATATAGAAACTAATTATTTTATTGATTGTGAAAAAGTAATTTTATTAATAAAATTAGGCAACAAATTCTAAAACAATAATAATTATAAATATAATTGTGACTATATAGAGGTGTTTTTAATATAAATAAACAGTAGGTAATTATTTAGGAGGGCAACTGTATTTGTATTAATTTAGTTAATAGTTAACCTCTTATTCTTTTCTATTTTAGTTGATAAGATAGCCTCTTTTAGTTAAATAATAACTATAAATATAATGATAATTTGTAAATTGAAAATTTTATTATCTATCTCAATAATTTTATATGTACATATGTGCAAGTAAAAATTTTTTTTATATGCACACATGTACAAGCAATAAATTGCTTGTGCATCTAAAACCTGTATATTACTTGCATTTGTGCAAATAATTTTGGATCTGAATTTTAAATACCAATTGTAACTGATTGATCTTAAAGTAATTGACAATCAATATTATAAAAAAGAATATGCAGACATTTTCATTGTATTGTAATATTTAGATTGCTGCATTTAGCATAGCCCATAGTAAAAACTTTGCTCCAGACAATACTATACATGGTAAATTATATCTAATAAATTTTGGTTAAAAAATATTCATTTTAGAAACAACAGATTAAGAGTACAATAATAATATATAATTATTTCACAGTTTTATAATTCCTTATTATATTTTTTAATACAGAATTTTTATTTCCATTTTTTTAATTTCTATAATTATAATTTTTTTTATTATGTATATTAATGCCTTTTTTAATCCACTTGTATTTTCAGAAATTGGTTAGTTAAGAAACAAAGAAAAAAGGAGTGAAAGAAACTTTGTGATCAATAAATTATGCTTTATGAAATACGCTATTATTGATTAAAAAAAAATAGCATGAAATTAATTGATGTAAATAAAGGTCATAATTATGATATTTATTTAAATATGTAGTACTTATAAGTACAAAATTTGAATAAATTTTATAAAGTCTTGAAAAAGCAGATTACAAAATCAAAAATTTACATTTTAATGAAGATTTTAATTTATCGCTAGTGCAATTTTGTTTAGTTTGGTTTAATGTTATATCTGATTTTGCATATTAATTGGTTGGTTAGGTAGGCCATAATACATCACACTGGTGATGAATTGTAATTTTCTATAAAAACTAAAAAAAGTACATATGAACTACCAATTTTTATATATATAAAATCTTTGATAAGCTCAAATATCATATAGTTTGATTTGAAGCATAGCAATTTTTTCAATTATCTCTATTTCTCTATTTTTTCTCATCTTTAATTTTGATTTACAATCGGATTAAGCAGTAATCATGAGAACACAATTTTGTACTTTTGTACTATCTAATAAATTATAAATAATATAACCAATTAAGTTTTTGTTGATGAAAAGATTTTATAATCTGTAATCATTTTTTAAAAATCTTTTTACAAAGACATTTAGATATTCAGATTTCTTATTAGTAATTGTTTTATGTAAAAAGTAAGATATCTTGGCAATTAATACAGTCAGACCTCTATAAATGCAACCTCCATAAATGCAATACCTTCCTAAATGCACATTTTTTTTCTATTCCGTAAAATATTATTAGTGCTAAATGCACATTCTATATTCTGTAAATACATGTTCTCTTGAATAACATTTTATATTATACTAACCTCCCTAAATGCACATAGCCAATCAAATTTTAGTATTTAAGATAGGTTATACAGTTTTGGTAGAAGTTACACAAACTTGATGATCAAATTTATAAAGCTACAATTTATGGTTCACTTTAAATGCAAACCTCCCTAAATGCACATTGTAGGCTTGTCACTTCGAGTTGCATTTATAGAGGGTTGACTGTATAAAAACTGGGTTCATATTATTTCACTAACAATCACTTCACCGGCATAACATTTCATCAACAAATACTCACTGACAAGTTCATTTTATCGATAGTTTGTTTCATAGAAGTTCATTTCATTGACAAGTTTTTTTTTAAAAAGCACACTAAATTTAGCCCTAATTTTACCTAATTCTATTCTGACCCTAACGACAATGACCAGAATTACTTTGTCGGTAAAATGAGCTTCGGTGAAATAAACTGTCAGTAAAATGAACTTGTTGGTAAATAATTGTAGGTGAAATGTTATGTTGGTGATGTGATTGTCAATTAATTGATTGGCACCCATGAAAACTTTACATTTATATACTAAAAAATTAATTTAAAAGATTACAACTATTAAAATATAGTAATTTCATGCTAACCATGACAACCATTATTTTATGATGAATATATTTAAACAAAAAAAAAACAAATATGAATATATGCGATTGTATATATTATCTGGCAATTAATCAAGATTTGCAGGGAATTATTAGCTGAATTTTAAATTTGAGCAAACATGATATACAGTCGACTTCCCTTAAGTGCACATTCTCTAAGTGCAAGTTCTCTTTAAATACAATAAAATAGCCTTGCCCAAGTTTGGACTTATAAAATAAATACAAGTTCATTGTTCTATAAATACAAGATTTTTTTAACCGCATATATAAAATTATTTTTTTTAAATGCAAGATATTTTATTAACTAACTAAATTTAATTACAAGTTTTTTCTAAGTACAAAATTTTTTTTAAAACTTATTAACTTGTATTTAAAGAGAATTACATTTAGCTTTTCTTTAATACAAGTTTTTTCTAAATGCAAGATATTTGTCTGGCCCATTGACTTGCACTTAGAGGGAGTTAACTATACATAAAAAAGAATAAAGAGATAATTTTATGAGCTTGAATGCTTGCAGATAATCTAATTTTTAATTATTACTATAATTAGACTTATTTATAATTTATTATCAAAAACAGAGATCGCTACCTATCAAATTATAATCAATATATTTTTTTTCATATATGGGGTGTCTCATATTAAAGGGACCATTTTTACATATACTTCATTTTGAGATAATTGAGTTTAATCATTTGTTTTGATTTTTGGATTGATCCAGAATTAATCAAATTTTATGATTTTGATAGGTTAAAAGTAACAGATGACTATTGGGTAATCTCATAATATGCTTGGTCTTAGACAGTCTTGTGTAATTTTTCTTCTATATTATTTCTGTTTTTTATTATACAAATCAACTTTTATTTATAATTGAAAAATGTCAATAATACCAAAATTTACCTGAATCTAACAAAAACTTATTTTTTGAAAAAATGTAAAAATGGGCCCTTTTAATATGAGACACCCATATTGTCAACTTGTTTGAGCATCATATTTATATTTTTGTATTTAGAAGAAAATAGATTAAGAGCTATGATTACAAGTAGGGATTGGAATAGGACCCCGAAATATATATAGATAGGTCAGGTTAATTATATAGTTACTAAAAAAGAAAAAATCTGCAAAAAAAACTTCAAAAATAAGCAAAAAATTACTATAAATAGAAAAGATCTGTATAAAAAACCTCAAAAATAAGCAAACTCATATCTGACCTATCTATGTATATTTCATGTCCTATTGGAATCATTAACCATTTAAAAATTGCTCTATAGTTCTAAGCAAAATTATCTTGGTCATGGGGCAGAATTATTTTAATAGCACAAATTAAATAGTTAAACAGTTAAACAATTAAGGGTAGAGGGTACTTAAATCATTTTTATATAGTTTTTATATGGTATTTTGAAATTTTCATATAAAATTGGCATATGCACCTAATAAAACTTTTTTAAATTACAACTAATTTTTATTAAAATTTTACAAAATATAAATAAAACAATTTATCTATTATGGTAAAATTTTGAACTATTATTATATTTTAAAAAAATATACTTGTATATATTATTAAGTTTTTCTGAGTTGGCCAAAAATTTTTTGGGTTGCACAAAATTGCTAATGCTGATTGGTCAATTTACATAAATTTATAAGTTAGTTTTATTATTAAATTTTAATATTCAATCTTTAAAATTTCATATCTTACTGAGTTTTTGACCAATTTTAATGATTTTGCTATCATTAGAATCAGAAAAACCTGCTCTACAAACTTGGCTTAAAATATGATTAGTTTATTTATTATAATTTTTCATAAAATTAAATATAAAAAAAATTTACCATTAAGTTTATATATAATTTTAAAATAGTACCCTCTACCCTTAAATGATTAAGAAAATTTTAGGCAGTTTTAATCTCTAATTACAAGATTTTGTAGAAAATACTGTCTCTATTTGGTTTAACATATCTGATTTATTCACTTATTGGTAGTAGTTTTAGTCAAACATGATTATAAAATCTTAAACTGTAGACTGTTTATCAATATCAATATAGAAATAGCTTGTATTTAACATGTTTAAAAGAGAAAAAAAGAAAATTTATAGATTTGTAAAATTGAACAATTTTGATATCAATAATGAGAATATGTAAAGTTGTAATAATTTCAATCAAATAATATAATATTTATTAAATATTTGAACACCTGTTTCATTAGATATCAATTATTAATTTATTATTTTTGTGCTTAAATTTTTTTTTTTAAATACAAATTTGATTTTAAAGTTTTTTGAAGTTTTTTTTTTTAAAAAAATGTTTGTTACTAGCAGTGATAGCCACCGGAGCATGATCAGCCAATTAAATTGTATATTATTATGATCAAAACAAAAACAAAATATCAAAACTTACTATCATTAGGGTTGGGTTAGAGCTATATATAGAGTTCGGATAAGGTTAATATATAGTAAAATTTTGCAAAAAATTTTTTTTGAATAAAAAAAGTAGTTTTATAGACAATTAGTAAGTTTTTGCATTTTTTATATTACACATGATCCTTTGATCTAATTGGTCGATTACACTCTAGTAACTATCACTGCCAGTGACAAATAGATTCACTGTTTTTTTTTAAATTTCCTTTTTTTTTATTGTTGGATTAGGGTTAGAATCTATAATTAATAAGTATATATGGAATTTAGTAGGAATTATATTATAAAACAGAGTTCCAAATTTCTTTATTGTCAAATTTCAGCATAATCTCAGACAATTATTAAAACTTTACAAAATTAGAGTTTTATTAATTTTATATCAAAGTATGATAAAGTAAAAGTTGAAATGTTTATCGAATTGGACAATTTACTTTTAATATATGTTTGTAGCCAATAAAATGCCAACTCTAATCTTATGTAATATCAGTTAAATGGGCTGTAGGTAAAATATGTGTGAAAAGATAAAATATAACTTGCTGAAATTGATTTTTTTTCAAAAATAATTTACTGTGCTTTTCAAATTACTTTAATTAGCAATTTTATCATACAGGAAATCAGACTATAGTGGCCTACCATATTATTGTAGACACTTTTTAAAAATTTATAAGTCAGGTTTGGGTAAGTAAACATAGTGCCAAATTTATATTATGTTTTAAACAGTTCTTAAGGCGCAACATACTAAAATTTTATATGATTTCATTAGGTCATGTGGAAGTTATGCAGAAATTCAAAGCACTTCTATTTTTGGATTTGACCAAAAATCAATTTTGGATTTTTTCAGATTTTTTTGCTTTTACTAAACAATACACCAAAGATCATACTTGTTTTAGATTAGCTTATAATTTCAGCCATATGTATTATGACAGCGTGCTAATATTGTGCTATATAAAAAGGCTAGATTTGTATGACAGATCAGTAAAAATAATATGTATTCTTTTTTTTCTCAAAAACAATGAGTAATCATAAAGACTTAACAGAAGACAAAAGGGCACAATAATTTATGGCCACCAATGAAGTAATTCGGTTTGTACTATTACAGTAGCTATTGAGTGCAACAAATTTATAGTATAAAATATTATTCAAGAGTATCGACAAGTAGGGCAGAGGCAAAAAATAAGACCTGGATGTTCTAGGCTTCTTTCACTTAGGGGCATCAATAAATAACATTATGTACCCCCTTATAGTAGCGCTTGACCCTCCTCTACTATATAAAAAATTTTTCAAAATCCGTATATTTATATATAAATTTTACAAAAACTTGAATATATTGTGACACAGTAATTCGATTTAGATGATTTAGATACCATTCAATTCGTCTCAGTGAGACGAATCCAATGATACCAAAATCATTTCAGTTGGATCACTGAATCAATAGTTAATCACAAAAAACTATTGATTGTCATTTTAAAAGAAAACATAATAACTAATAGTATTTGGCTAATAACTTTTGATCCAGTGATCCAAATGAAATGAAATTGGTACCATTCGACTCCTCTCACTGAGCAAATCGAATGGTACCAAAATTATTAAATGTGGACCACTGGTTCAATTTTTAGCTAATTTTTTCTAAAAAAATTAGTTATATTTTTTTGACCCCCTACTTAAGAGAGAAAACGTTATATTTTGTCAGACCTCTCCCCTTCTTGTATAATATTATTACCGAATTCCCCCTTATGATCATGAAAACCTAAAAAACTTAGTAACTGATAGCAATCTTCATCTCAATCTTACCAAAATTACTAACTTTTTTAATCACCAAAATAAGCAAAAAAATTCTAGAAGTACTGTATGTTATGCTTTGCACAGTAAAAATTGAAATCATGTGTTGCCACTCAGAAACTATTGATTTTTGAAAAAATCAGCCAAAAAAAGGCTTGACTAGGCTTATGCACATAAAAATTGAACTGTCTGGCACTTCAAATGTATATTGTAGTTAGACGAAACCATGTACTGTCTCTTTTAGTGCTTTCATAGTCTTGTTTAGCATGAGTCTCATGAAAAATGGAATATGGATTGATTAAGTAGAACTGTAGATCATAGCAAAGGTCGCATGTATTGGAGCTGCTTTCCTAGTATGGGCTTGGGCCCATTGTTGCACTTAAATCCTCAGTTTCTAGTGATTTTTACGTTAAAATTCTCTGTGGGTATGTTCTTCCCAGCTTAAAAAAATTCCTATTAAGTAATGATTGTGGTTGTCCTATCTTTTAGCAAGACAATGCCAGACCTCAAACTGCAGACATTGCAAAGGCATTTATGGCAAAAAATCAAATTAGATGGATGGATTGGTCTCCTCAGAGCCCCAACCTTAACTCAATAGAAAACCTATAGTCTATAGTTAAAAAGTCTCTGTGCCACAAGCCAAATCTGAGTAATCTGAAAAAGCTAAATACTCTTGTCAAAAAGGCATAGATTGATGTACTACCATAGGCTTATTATAAGCATGCTCGATCGGGTTGTTGCTTGTATTAATGCAGGAGGGGACTATAAAGCATTAAAACAGAAATAGTTTTTTTTTTGTAAAAAAAAAAATTTAAATAAAATAAAATTTTGAATTTAGATTTTTGGTCAAATGAAAAAAACCATGTTTATAGTTTTTTTGTATAACTTCTATGCAATTTAATAAAATTACACAAAATTTTAATATATTATATTTTGAAATCTGCTTTAGCTTGTAATATAAATTTCATGCTATGTTTACTTACCCAAACCCAACTTATAAATTTTTAAAAAGTGTCCACAATAATATGGTAGGTTACTGTATCTAAGAAAAATAAAATCTGTAATTGGTTATAAATAATTTTTAGCCAATCATGTATATATTTTTTCTATATTTTTGTTTTTTAGTATTAAATTTGCTAATCACAGTAATTTGAAAAGCATAGTAAGCATATATCTAGACTAATTACACGCTAATTAAAGATTATATATTATACTGTATTTTGCAATTAAATGCTCTTTCTTAAATATACTATATTCTTTTATATCTTATATATATAATACATAATTTTATATAAATAGGTTTCTAATTTCAATTAAAGCATTTAATTACAGTAAACTAAAAAGGATATTTTATACTTTCAATCCTATATCTCAAGTTGAGTAAAAAATTTTGTTAAAGCATATATATTGGTTACCTGTACAGTAAAGACACATTATTGTACAGCAATGTTGTTTACATGACAATTGCCAGACAAGAATGTAGTTTTAAAGGTAGGGTGAATGTAGATCATTTTTAATAGTGATCACGTTGTGATCATATGAAATTAGGTGATCGACCAATCACGATAGTAAACAACATAGATTCAACCAATCCGAATTAATCATTTTTGTGTAACTAAAGAAAATTTGAGCTGACTTAGGAATACTTTATGATATATAGAAGTATAATTTTTTCAAATACTATATTTATTAAAATTTTACTATTATAAAAAGAGTATTTTGTACTACATATTATAAAATTTTTGGCTAAATTAATAACAACTATAAAAAGTTTTATTTGTAGCACATTTTTATTTTCTATATAAATCTCATTGTACTACTAAAATCATATGATAAATGATCTACGTTCACCCTACTCTTAAATGCATTACCATAATTGAATTAATCAAATATTTAAAACTATTCAGAATACTGTATTTGGAATACAAGAGGAACCGAAAAGATTCAGAACACCCCTTTCGAGTTATTAAATGGACAGAAGTAGAACCGATCCTATACATGATGCATAAACACCCTACTGCTGGACATTTGGGAACCGATGCTATGTACTATAAAATAGCTAAACGATATTATTGGGATCAAATGTATCGAGACGTCCAAGAATATGTAAAGACTTGTGAAACATGCCAAAAGAGACTTAGAATATTTGATTATTAGGATTCAACAATATTTTAGAATTTCACTTAGTAAAATGACTTTTATTTATTGAAAAAATGTGTTTGTTACTGGTGGTGACAGTCACCAGAGCATGATCGACCAATTAGATTGTGTAATGTTATAATCAAAATAAAAACAAAGTATCAAAACTTATTATTGTTAGAGTCAGAGTTAGAGCCATATATAGGGTTCAGAGTATATAGTAAAATTTTGCAAGAAATTTTTTTTTCATAAAAAAAGTAGTTTCATAGACAAAATTTTAAGTTAGAAGTGATTATTCAAAAAAATCTAAGTTTTTGTATTTTTCATATTATATATGATCCTTTGATCTAATTGGTTGATCACACTCTGGTAACTGTCACAACTAGTGACAAATAGATTCACTCATATTTTTTATTTTAAATAATGAAACTTAATTAAGAAATCATAATAATTAATTTACAAGTAAAATTATTTTATTTTTTATACTAAAAAGAAATTTAATTAAGAAATTACAATAATTAATTTACAATATAATCATTATTAATGATTATGATTAATATTTCGAAACAAATGCCCTATGAATTTTTTTATTAATAAATTATGTGCTTACATATTTAAGAGTTAAGAAAGGTGCAAGTTCGATTTTTAAATTAATAGATATATATATTAAACATAGAACAAAAACCAGATAAATAATCAAATTACGTTGAAAGAATTAATCAATTCTATAATTTAAATCTTGAATATTGTTGCTTTTATGAAATAAATTAAAAAGGATGATAATCTAGCTTTTACTTATTTTTAAAAATCTATTGAATTAGGAAATTCTATTGGAATATATAATCTTAGCCTTTGTTTTTAGTAAAACTTTTATCATTAGTTTTGATAATTGTTATAAAAATTGGATCAGTGCTGTAAAGGATAGTTATAATCTTTTATATAATAAAATCTGACAAGATGGATACTGCTAGATTTCGGATATTGCTATCAATATGTAATTGTTGCTGAAATAAATAAATACAAAGCATTTCCATTATCAAAATTCTGTAAATATAGGTAATTTGAAGGAAATATGTGATCCTGGTTATTGTTATGAAAATAAATTATAATTGAAAAGGTAATAATGCATTGCTTTCAATTATTATATATGAGCGATGAATATAAAATTTTAAACTAATATGATGTATTGTTATAATAAGCCCTGTAGACATATTTTAGATTATATTAATTATTTTATTTGGTGAAATTATCCCTTAATTTGTTATGCAGGCATATTTGCCTGAGAAAATTTTAAAATTTTAAATTTTTTAAATAAACCTTAAATATTTATTTTAGCTATATACTTTCTAAGTAAAAAATATAATATTAGTTCTGTTTTATTAACTTTATTATAAATTTTTTTTAAAATTATTAATAAACTTTGGTGTAATAAAAGTTTAAAGTTTTTTTTGGAACTTTTACTATAGAATTTTTTCTTTAGATTTTCTCAAATTTTATATGTTACCATCTATAAAAAAATTTTCACTTCTAATACAAGTCCTAATTTTTACAAGTAAATCATTTAAATCAAATAATAAAAGTTTGCATCCTTTATATAAACTACAAAGTTGTATAAGAAACTATATTTTTAAAACCAATATTTAAATAATTCAAAAATATAATCCTTGTTTTTAAATATTATAATACCAAATTTTATTTAAATATCTTAAATGATTAAAAAACTAGATCAGAGATATATTTATAGTAATTATACAGGAAAATTTGCCTGCGAACCCCTACAAAGTAAGGGATAGGTTTTTGTTGCTAAATTTAATTTTGTTATGCAAGCCTGCTGTTAGAAGTGGATCCAAATCCTGTGATGATCATTTTTGCATCCAAAAGAGCTGCCAGAAGATATATAATCCTTATTGACCAAAAACCTAATGCATGTGATTTACATGACTGCACCAAGATAGTCACATTTTTTTCTAAAAAAAACTTTTCTATAGCTAGTACTACCAAGAGTTCCAACAGTCCTGTACCCAAGCCCAGTGCCCAAGCCTCGATCTGAATAAAAGTTTTGCTATTAATAATAAAGAATCAGCAAGAAAAATAGAAATCGAAGAAGAATTAAATCAAAATCGTGATAGTCCTAGATCAATTTAATAATAATATAGTATCAAGAGAATAACCAGAAGAAATGCACTCTTTGTTTAACGCATTTGTCAAAATAATAGAAAAATGCTAAAAATAGAAAAAATTATTTTGCCAATCCGGATAAGATCAGTACTATAGCTATATTATTACTATATATGAAATTGGTGATAAACAAATAAGAAATATTGTTATAGTGCTATAGCATTTTAGTGCTATAGCACTATAGTGCTATGTTTTTTAATAAATTAATTTTGTGTACCAGGTTGCTATGCATGGGTATATAATCAGTGATCAGAGGAATTATCAGTGTTTTTTTTGTTTTTGTATTTTTATTTCAATATTTACTAAAATATTCTTCTCTTTAGACTATAAGTAATTTCGTCATTGGTGTCGCTGTTCCTGGTGTCGTTATACTCAGTGTTATTGTTTCTAGTATCGTAGTCTTGGTGTTGTTGCCGTTACAAGAGAAATCATTATTGAAACTAATAGCGGTGTGTGCAGGCAATTCATTGTTGGCGAACTCTTTCCGCTGATCCTCATTTTCAGTTTTAAACAAAGGAAGTCTCTAATTAAAACACAAGTGTCAATAAGAAACATAAACCAACCCCATAAGCAAATATTTAACAAACAGGAAATCAACCAAGGTTTAATAGAAGGAAAATTTAAATCAAAGCCTGCCAAGAGCTATTTTTACAAATTTTCCCTTTTCGACAAAAAAAAAATAAACTTTTGGGGAAACTGCCGCTACCCTGTTGTGCTGATCCTCCTAAGTTATACAAGATACATCAAAACAAGTAAACAAATGATCAAACCCCAGATAAACAAATCCGTACAAATATAGCAATAAATACAAGTAAACAAACAGACACGTGATTAAAAAAGAAAATTATACAGATTAGGCACGTAACTACACAACCAATCAAGGTACATTCAACTGGAATATTCTAGAACACCTACAGACAGATTATCAATTAAATAAAATGAGACGAACGTAGAAATCAAAAAATTATTCCAGAAAGAAGAGCAAGAGATAATAGGAATTCTGGGTGAATACAAAAATAGAACTCTAAAAAAAGACAACGCAATAGCAGAATACTTGGGTATACAACATGTAGAATTAGTTTGTGTTATCAGAGAAACCATCCAAGTATATGATTATATACAACATAAAATTGTACGAGAACAGCAAGTATCGGCAAAAGAGATGGGACTCCTAGAAATAAACAAGAACCAAAACCAACCAAACAAGGTAGTTAATCAATTGTCAACTGAGAAAGCCATGCTACTTCAGCTAGAATGCGGTATCCATAACTATAGAACGAGAGAAATACAAACAATTATAAATTTAAACGAAAATGCTCAGCGACCTTGCAAACCAAACTTGAAACAAGAGAGTTACAGGAAGAAATTGTAAGAATAGACGGAACAACACATCTAATTGAAAAAGAAAGCTCTACGGACACAGTAATGTCAGACAAAGAAGAAGAAGAAATAAGACCCATTATAGTAAACGACACCAATAAAGTCGATGAACTATAAGTCAAATTCCAGAATATGTCAACTCAGGAAGAAAACAAGGGAAGCCTTTCAACAAAAATGGATTCTTCAACACATATTAAAGCCAGAGAGGATATAGCCGCATCAATATGGGCACCTCAGAACAGAGTCAGAGATACAAGCACAAAACCAACTCAAATTGCTCAGGAAACAAATGACACAACAAATATAAACCATAACAAACAAAAACCTACAACAATAATCACATAATGAGATTTACCAGAAGATGCTCAAGTACAAAAAATCTGAAGATGCCTTTATACATATAGCAGAACCATAATTCTAGACTACCAAAGGATAAGAAATAACAAAGTGGCATGCATTGAAATTCAATGTAAAGACCAGCTAAAACTTGAGGCATTACAAAACTCCTGGGCAATACACTATGAAGCAGGAAAACTGTGCTGGGTTACACCTAGAAAGTTCAACTCGGACCTACTTCAAGAAAGAAACACATATAAAGCAGTTTTACAAAATATCCCAAGAACTGTGCTCGAATCTAGTTTACTAAGGCAACTTAAATATCATAAAGCCAAATCGGTATTCATGCCTAACAACAGAAATGGAAACCAAAGAAGCCTAGCATTTATTTATTTTGTTGAAAGTCAAGATCTCAACAAAGCCACGTCCCAAAATATATAGTACTATAATACCAGGTTATATTGGAAGCTAGACGAATCGTCACCGAGCACGCTCAAAGGAAAATTCCTGATAATAAAAGAACACAAGCCAAGTAGGGAAAATTCACCTGAGGTTGAACCCTCAACCAGTACAGGGTGAGTTAATATAGGAGAAAGAAATGCGAGAAAACAACAGGAGCGACCTACATCCCACCATCGAAGAGTCAGATCTCCCTTCAAATTTGACAAAACAAATTATGGTAAAGGTGGTTTTTACAATAAACAAGAGAACACAAAGCTCGTACATGGCGCAATCAACTCTCAGTTATTGCCAAAAAGAAAATTACTAGAGGAAATCCTAAAAAGATTAAATAACTTAGAAAGGAAGCAGGTAGTCCCTGCACAATGCTCCTAACAGGTGCACCAGTCCAATCAAAGACCACAAGGGAAAGGAGTTCACAACACAAACAAAGCAGACATGAGCAACAAACCAGTGAGGAGCATAGCACTTCTCCTTTCCAAACAAGTGAACAATTACTCGCAAGTTGTGACAATAGTGCGGCGAATATCAAGAGGGAAAATACCTTTACTGCTTCTAAAATAGGTAATAACAAAAAATCAGCAATAGTTAACGCAATCCAAAACAAAGAAAATATAAATTTAAAAATCGGATGCCACAACATCAATGGTGTCAAAGCAAACTCTCAAAAGTTAGATCTGTTAGCGAACTGGGTAATAGAAAAACAATTTAATATAATGGGCCTAGTCAAAACTAACATCACACACAAAGAAGGTTTTTTTCTAACCAAAAATTAAAAAACTTCACCTGCATATGGGCTAACGCTAATCAAAAAAAGAAAAAAGGCTCAGGTTTAGGGTTACTGATAGACAACAAATGGAAAAAGCACATAGGAAAAATAAACAGAGCAAGTGAATACCTGTTATCAATAAGCCTGTTACTCAAACAGTTAGAAATAATTATAATAGTAGTCTATGTACCCCCGAATGACAAAAGCCAAAGCAGATTAATCATGCAGAAGATCACTGAAAAATTTATGCGAAGATAACCTAATGCACAAATAATTGTCATGAGAGACCTAAATGCAATAGTCGATCAGGACCTAGACAGGTCCACAGGCAGCAACCAAACAAAGGAAAAGAAGATCCCATTGCACAACTGGTTTTTAAGACAAAATTTTGTGGACACCTACAGGTTTTTACATCCAAGACATATTGAGTTCACATGGTTAAATAGAACGAGCTCATCAAGAATAGACCAAATTTGGATATCAGAAGACCTATTTAAGGGATTATAGCAAGCAAAAATTTCAAGCTCAGAAATGATTACAAACAGTGATCATGCAATCATTTCGACTTCAATTAACCTGAACCACCTAATGTTTAACAACAATATGGCAAAAACAAGAGCAAAGGGCATTAAAAGAATGGTCTACTTATACGAGGAGGCAAGTCCAGAAGATTGGGACAACTATAGAATTCACCTGGAACGGAAGCTCAAAGCAAGTAGTCAAATTCTAAACCTCCTGCAAAATCAAGACCACAAGGAACAAACAGAAGTACACCAGATAGATCAGGTTTGGGACATAATAGTTAATAGTATAAAAGAGGTGGCAAATACCTGCTTACCAAAAAAGAGACTTCAATACTCATCAAACAATAAGCGAGAACAGAAGAAGAAAAAAAAGTCCAAAACATACAAATCCATTGTTCAGATTAGTAAATGGATAAGAATAGGGAAAAAGAATCAAAACCAAAAGATCGACATGAACCTGAAAGAAGAAATGTCATGTAGTATACGGAAGATCAACAAAAATCTGAACATTGAAATTGCAGATATAAGTGAAAACTGGTCAGGCGAGCTGATTCTAGATTTAAAAGGATGGTGGACGATTTTAAGCCAAAAAGACAAAGCGGATAGAAATCGTGCCAAATTAAAAGAAATCCAAGAAAGGATTAATGATAGATGTGAAATGATAGATGGGAAACAGGACAAAATGTTAGCAAGTCTCTTGGACAAGCCATTCAACAAAATCAAAATCGATAGACTAGTAAAGGAAACAGATTGCAAAGGTCCTTGGTGCTAGAATCAAGCGAAATCCTTTCACATACCAAAGAGCATTTCATTTCACAGTTTAGAGAAGAAAGTTTGAACCTCGAAGAAATGCCAGACAAATGGAAAAGCATTTACAAGCCCAAAGATCATATTCAAGAAAACATTTATTATTCAGTTAACGAGGTTATAACGGAGGAAGAGTGGGAACAGGCAGATTCAATTACAAGCAACAAGTCGGCTCCTAGGGCATCTGGGATATTATACACACTCATCAAAGCAGCAGGACCACTCCCACAACAAATATTCAGGGAATTTGCAAACAGATGTCTTACACACGGACAAATCCCAAGAAAATAGAAACTAGCAACCATTTATCCTATATCTAAAACAGATAGCTGTGACTTTGATCTAAGCAATATCCATCCAATGCACTGCTTGAAACTTTTAGAAAGCTAGTTACTAAAATTATCACGAAGAGACTGGCCAAAGTTATGGTAGAATATAGAATTCTAAAAGGGCCTAATTTCGCGGGGTTGCCAGGAAGTTCAACAGAAGACCCAATACATATATTAAACGACCTAATTGAGGATGCAAAAGAGGATAATAAGGATTCTGGGTCTTTTTTCAAGATATGAAAAAGGCATTTGACTCAGTCTCCCTGCAAATGCTGGAAATGGCCCTAAATCGCATAAAAATCCCAAAAGAAACTACCAACTTCCTACTCCAACTCTTTGATAAAAGACAAGCCAAGATGATAACAGAAGTAGGAGAAACAGATGTTTTTCAGGTCGGAAGAGGAATCGACCAGGATGAAACAATATCGCCTTTGCTATGGAGGATCTTTTATGATCCCTTGTTGGATTATATCCAAAACCATACACAATTTGGCCACACATTAGGTGTCAAAATCCCTACAAACATAGTCAGAGGAAGCTACAAGGTAAAAAAGTGGAGACAAGCAGTTCTAATATTCGCAGACGATACAACATGGCTTGCTGATAGCCAAGAACAACTGGAAGAAATTATCAACATTGTGAATACTTTCTATAAAATTAACAATATTCAGGTTAATGGTAAAAAGTCCAAGCTGCTTGTATTCAATGGCCCGCTAAATTCAAAACTGAGACAGATAAATGTAGGTGGATCTATAGTTCAAGAGGAAAAGTCTTCAGCAGTAACTCGCTTTCTAGG
This sequence comes from Gigaspora rosea, assembly GCA_003550325.1. Lineage (NCBI taxonomy): Eukaryota > Fungi > Glomeromycota > Glomeromycetes > Diversisporales > Gigasporaceae > Gigaspora > Gigaspora rosea. The sequence continues at coordinate 29,642 of QKWP01001149.1, read as the reverse complement.
GTTATGGATTAATAGTAAACTTAAGAAAAAGCACGTTGTTGCCAAAGCTAAAGCAATAGTTTCGTCAACGGCTGCCATTCTGAGGTTCAAAAAATTAACAATAAGCCAGATTATATATATTAACAATGCTTGCATAGTTCCTAAGCTAGTATATATGTTACAAACAGCAGGGCTAACGAAGGGAAAACTGGACGAACTCCAACGGCCAATACTAAAATTAGCCAAAACCAAAGCAGAATTAGCAACCACAACGGCTAATAGTATTCTCTATCACCCCAATATTTGTAACTTCAAAAATCTAGCAGGCGAAATTACAATTAAGCGAATAGCAAGCCTATATACAAGACTGAATTCTGCAGGACTGGAAGCAGAAACATCAGAAATATAATTCTTACAAGGTCTTTCTCTAGGAAGAATTGTAAATACTACATGGGACCCCAAATTTAATAAACTACTACAAGGCCTCTAGAAACACAATTTAACCTGCCAAACTATAGGAGAAGCACTAGAGCGCCAAGTGAGCTTCAAACCAAAAAGCATTGAATGGGAAGTAAAAGGAGAAGGCCTACGATCCTGGAGCTAATGAACCCTAAACTCAACTTCAAGGCAGCAAAAACCTTAGAAAAATTTAATATTTTTAACGCCAATCAGCTCATCCTCAAGGACAATAAAACTTTAGCAACTTGGAGCCAACTTAAACTAGTTAAGAGTGCAACAAGCAAGGGAAGGAAACCAATTTGGTTTGAACGCATAGAGTCACTGTTACTCCAAAACCCAGATACTAGAGAAATAAAAAATGATCTTTATATCAATGCAGTTCTGAAGGGACTGGCATTCCCAATTTGCAAAGGCCCTCATTAGACAAAAGAATCAAAGACTGGGTAATAACAAAGAAGATGGATAGCGTCCACACCTTAGGGCACATAGTTAAAAAAAACTCTAACTCAGTACTCATAGAACATTGGAAGGAACTGGACCATGTGGTTCTGAGCCAAAGCAAACTATAGAGGTGTAATAAATGCACTTTATCAATAGATCCAACTCAAGACTTTTGCACTCTAAGGCTAAACAAAAATAAAATTCTGGGCGCCCTTCCCAAAAGTGCGTTGGAGTTATCTTCCAAAACGACCAAGATCAAAACAAACCTGTGGCAGGGTGTACAAAACCAACAACAAAGCATCCTTGAAAGTGCACTCCTTGAAATTAAAAGTATTAGAATGGCCCGAAATAGAATTGATTAAAATCAACATTTCAATAACAAATTAAGCCTCTAGCTAACAGAAGAATTAAGATGCAATATATATAGAAATAAAAAAACGTATTACTTCTATACAGATGGTTCTCTTTTTGTAACAGCTCCAAACAAAACGAAAGATCCATCTATGGGAGCAGCATGGGTCCAAGTTAACGAAAATGAAACCCAACTTCTTGAACAAGGTGTGTGCAAAACCAGAAACTGGCCATCTTCAACAAAGCTGGAACTACTAGCAATTCTAATGGCCCTCTACACGGTTCCAGAAAAAAAGATGGTAAAAATCTTTACAGATAGTGAATCGGCAATAGCAGGAATTTAAGGAGGGTGGAACAGTCAAACAAACAAGTGGTGGTCCAAACAAAAAAATAGTTCAATTATATCTAGAATTGTAGAATTAACAAGCATTAAAAATTTAGAGGTAGAGCTAAATAAAATAGAGGGTCATAGTGGAAATAGATGGAATGATATGGCAGACAGTATTGCAAAGAGGGCGCTCTGGACAATGATATCCCTATAGTCGACTTTCAGGAGGTCACAAGTCTCAGAGTATCAATCATCTGGAGGAACTACCTAACAGATAGCCCGATAAGGAAAATGCTCCAAACTATCGAAGAAGTCTCAATAGGAATAGATTGGTTGTACTCTAGCCAGATCCAAGGCCTAGAAATTAACCTTGCAAGTACTGACTTCCTGTGGCCAAGCTTATGGAACCACCTCAAGTCACTATCAGGAGTAAGATGTACAACACTTGCAAAAAGCAAAAAGATGAGTACAGTAATAAAATGCATTTACAACAATCTTTCTGTCCTGGCCGTACTAAACAAGAGAAAACCAGATTTGTATAGAAGTGCTTGGTGCGTAACTTGTGTCGACCAAATAGTAGAAACGCAAGCCCACCTTGGCATCTGCAAGGGCTACAAAGAAAAGTAGCAAGATATCGAGTCACAAGTTTCTCAGATACTCTGGAACTCTTTAGAACAGGACTTGCAAAGAAAAATATCCATGATCGAACTAACCAACTAGCTATACGGTAAAACGCGAGAACAGAAAGAAGCAATCAGAGAAGAAATCATTAGAAATCTGACGAGAAAGAAGACGGAACAAACTCTTCTAGAAGCGTTTAAGGAAAAGAATACTATGCAGCAGCTACTTACCCTGTGGCTAGATCTATTATAGAACCTATTCTACGAAAACATCTGGAAGCTAAGATGTGAAACAGTTATTGCTTGGGAAAAAAGTATAGATATAGGAAAAAAGAACAAATGGAAGTCCAAAACAAGATCCAAAGCCGCAAGAAGAAAGAATAACCCAAGAAAAGAAGCGTAACCCCTGAACATGGAAAATTAGAAGGAAAGGGAGCATCCTCAAGTAATATGTCTAGCCAGGAGGAAAAGAAGAGGAAAATGAACCAACTACGAGTAGAATCATTAGAAAAATTCATTACCGAAGGGCGAGACCCTTTTGGTTAAAAATATAGGCTGTTTGACATAGCCCCTAGTCAAACTCACATGAGACTAGTATGGCAGGTCGCACTTGATTTTCCTTTGAGAAAATGGAGTGATGTTGGACTTAGTAATAGAAAGTAGCATTATATGTATATATAACTTAAATTCTAATAAAGTGACGGCAAGAACTTAGTAATAGAAAGTAGCATTATATGTATATATAACTTAAATTCTAATAAAGTGACGGCAAGACTAGCTAAGTTTAAAAAAAAAAAACTTCATTGTTGGCATTTCTCCTTTGGTATCACTGTTCTGGTATTACTGCTACTAGAATTTGGAGCTTTGATTTTGGCATTGTGGTTTTTCACGTCATCATTGACATCATTAGTAGTGTGTGATGTGTTGTTAGTGCTGTTAATATGAGTTTGACAGTTTGGAGATATGCCATACTGAGTCTTGCTTAGCTTTTGTAGGAAAGTTTTTTGGTCATTATGGTGGTGAAATTATCGCTCTTGGTTCTTCATTAGCATATAGTTGAAGTCGTGGTTCAGATTTTTTAGATATATAGTTATGGTTGTGCTAGTGTATTGAGATTTAGTAGATAGGGTTTAGGATAGTTAATAGATTGTTGGAAGTTGTTTAACATATAGTCTAACCTAGGGATGTTAAGTGGTTCAGGTGAACCGGGTTCAAACCCAGTTCAAACTAGTTTTTTTAGTAGTTCGTTCAGAGAAAAATTAACTAGTAGTTTCTGAACTAGTTTCATAACATTAGTCCATAACTTGGTTTATAAATAAATCTAGTTTATAAACTTAATTTATATAACTAGTTTAGAAACCCGGTTTATGAACTAGTAGTTCAACCTACCCAAGATAATCAATCATTTTTAAAAGTACGATTGTTCTTATTTTTCTATGTATATCAATAACATAAAAATAATGCATGTTTGCTCATATACTTATTCACAAGGTCTCACGATCATATTGTAAGATACCTATTCATATAAAAAAACAACTAGTTCATCTATTATCTATCAAATTTAAAATTAAAATTAATAATAAAACTATTACAAAACTCGAGTTCTGTTTATTTATTTATATTTAATTTTTATTTATTCATCTACTAATATTTCTAATTTTTTTCTTTTTATTTTTGATGCGCATGTGTTCTTATTACATAAACACAGTATCATATCTGGGGCTTTTAATACGTATTTATCCTCTATTTATTCTATACTGCAAATTTTGATATAATTAAGAGTAAAAAAAATTATTTTAAGCATGTTTTTTTTTTATATTTAAAATTAAATAAACTTAGTCCATAAACTCAAGCTTGAACTTAAAGCTAACACAAAGTTTATGCTTAGAGTTTATGAACTCAAGCTCAAACTCAAATTTAACCGTTAAAGTTCGACTCAAGTTTATGAACTTCAGTTCAGTTAGTTTTTTCTTTGAACTTCTTGGGACTGAACCAGAACCGGACTGAACGAAACACTTAACATCCCTAGTCTAACCTCAATATAACAAAGTTCTGAACTGGAGTTGGGATATTTGAATCGATATTTTAGTTATGAAAATTTTCTTATAATGGTTTATTTGGTTTATTTGGTTTGTTTTATCGAGGTTATACGTATGTGTGCCTGTAAATTATTAACTTTTAATAAAAAAAAAGTTTAAAACCAGTTACATCACAAAATTAAAATAAATTAAATATTATCGTTATTAAGGTTGGGCCTAAGGTAAAATCATTTTTCTGGTATTTTTTTAATGCACCAAGGTAGTATTACTTTTTGTTTCATCAGGTTAGCTCGTGTTATCGTTAATGATACTATAAAATCGTCCTAGGGATTTTTTAAAACTTAAGCAGTAACTAGTTACAGCAATTATTAGGACGATTCTATAGTATCTTAGTCATAGAAAATGTATCGTTTCCGTATTTCTTTTGTTTTCACTGAGCTAATTCGTGTAATCAAAACATTTATAGTTAACAAAAGAAAATCTTGTAATGCATGTATATATTGTAAATAGAACAGAATTCAAGTGAATTCGAAATCTCCTAGTTAAATTATGATTAGGGTACGGGTGCACATATGATAAAGTTGAGATTTTATATAAAATTCTGAATCTACTTAAATTCCTCATACAGCATATATATGTCGACACGGGCAACTCTAATAGTGAAAATAGTTACTAACATTTAGCTTATTCAGGGGTAGTTAAAATTTAGTGGGTTGTTTAGTTCTTCCAGTAAGTAATTTTCGGGTTTGCTCTCTTTGCTCTTTTGCTATTTCTTCTATACTTAAAATCATAACATTGAACAGCAGAAATATTGGTGAAATAATCTATGCTTAATTCATAACTACAGCTTTATCACTATAAATTGGAAGACAGATGTTGAAGTCACATGTACAAGATTGGAATGAACGATTTACTAGATTTTTATAGGGCGATCTTCAAATTTCCAGGTTAGTAGCGATGGATCTAGGTTGGCATTTAGCCTAGTTGTTAGCAGGTTCTATAGACAAAATTTTAAGCTAAGCATATTTTACTTAGTGAATTGATATGATTTATTAGTAAAATTTTTTATGATCTTGGGGCAAAATTGATCAATTCCGATCTAGCATAATTCAAATACACTCCTTTGTATAAGTTGATCGACTATGCTTTGTTGTATCTGATCGTGCAATGATCATATGGTCGCACACTATTACAATATAACCCTTATAAAAAGATTTTTTGTACTAAGTAAATATTATTTTTTAATATAAGTAAAGTTGTAGAGCAGTTTCTTGTGCATCTACTAGTATAATTTCATTAAAATCGGACCTGTAGATAAGAATATATGAGTAAAAACATCTTTAAAATTCTTTAAATCATATAAAAATTATATATATATAGGCCTGTTTCAGATTTTGTACTATGTTGAATATATTTGTTTTATCCAATTTTAAATATAAAATATTGCTTATCTTATCTGAAATGCAATTAAATCATTAGTTTAAAAATTAATTTATCTGCAAGCCCAATCGGGTATAGTATAAAGCTGCGTTATAATTTTTACAATAAAAATCAAAAGCAAAAAAATTAAATGCATATGCTCATGATAAAAAATAGCTCAAATTGACGTGATGTTCTTTTCTTCTTGTTTTTAAATTTCTTCTTTTTGTTTTCTTTGTAAGTTTTATAAATAAAAGTAGAAATTGTTCTATTGTAGAGTAGTCTGTGCAAATGTGTAAAAGTTGTAAAAGTTCAAAGATAATAAATAAAATCTCATATACTCTTTGAATCTTAAATTCCCTTCATTCTCATGTAAACTTTCTTCTCATAACAAGCCTGATAAGCCTTATCTTGCTATTTTATTCCACTTCTCTTTATCAGCTTGTTACAAGATCCTGTGTATCTGAGTTTTTTTTTGTTCGGGTGTGTGATTAGTTGTTCATTTATATACCCACCTAGCATCTTCAACAATTTGGAAGTGACTGTGAATTCTAAGTTTTTCAGTCTAATAATTATACTTTCCTTAATTCCTAACTAACATTAAATCTGAATCCCCAATAAAACTTTTGTCTTGCATAATGTATGCAACGTCTAAAGCTAATTTCACAAGCCCAATTATTGTTCTTCCAATTTTGAGTATTATATTTTGGTGCCAATTTTGGTATTTCACAAAGTAGAAAAGAGTTGTGCAAAGTTTATAAGAAATTGCTATGCTGATACTAGTATTCGATCTGAATGCCTATATAAAAAAGGTAAAAAAAAAGTTGGCCCATATATAGCGATATGACTTTGTAGAAGTACATTTCTGATTGGAAAGCTTGAAAAAATATAATCTAGTAAAGATGATAATATTAGAAGAGCACTGAAGGGCAAAGCTGAATTTTCTAGGAATTAGGAATGGAATATTGATCTTGAGGAACCAGTAAATTATGCAAATAGCCGAGTACTGGCATGTAAATAGGTACTACGCAGAGTTGAAAAATATCATGAAAAGGATATTTAGAAGAGAATTAAGGTTATTCTTATGTTATTAACTGGATATGTAAATCGAATAAACAGGTTATGCTATAACTATGCTACGATCATGCATAAATTGGATAATATAGAGATTATAGAAAAATTTTTTTTTGCTATAATGCTATATAGACCTTTATAGAAAAAGTAGTTAGTCATGATAGCCATATGTGAGTTAAGGAGAGTATAACAAGAAGAACCTTTCATGAAAACATGGACATGATTTTTTTTTGTTTCTAGTTTTGTTTATCAAAGTTAGAATAGATTAATTTTTAGTTTTAAGTTTTTCTATGTGATTAGCTAATATTTTTTTGAAAATTGTTTTTTTTTTAGTTTTTTTGTTTTTTTAGTTTAGTAAAATAGAAAAAGAAGGAGAAATGGTATAAGTTATTTTCAGGAACATGAAAACTAAGATGGTGAGAATTGTTAGAAGCAGATCCAAATACTATTGATCATCTTTGCGTTCAAAAGAGCTACTAGCAGACCTGTGATCCTTATCGCCGAAATCCCATAATGAACGTGATTCATATAACTGTACTGAAATAGTAAAATTTTTTTAAAAAAAACTTTTTCACAGCTAGTATTACCTAGAGTTCCTATATCCTGTGCTCAAGCCAAGTGCCTAAGCCTCGATTTGAATAAAAGCGTTGCCATTAATCATGAAGAAATCAGCAAGAAATTAGAAAATCAAAGAAGAATCAGATCAAGACTATAATAGCCCTAGATTAATTTAATGATAATATGGTATCAAAAGATAATCAAAAGAAATGCGCTCTTTGATTAACGTATTATTATAATGATAGAAAAATGCCAATAATGGAAAAATTATTTAAATTATAAGTTTAAAAATTAATTTACCTACAAGCCCAATCAGGTATCCCTTAGATTGTAGTAGAACACAGGCAAATTTGCCTGCGTTTTTGTACTTTTTTTAGCTCTGATTTGCTTTTTTAAAATGCTAAAATAATTAAATAAAACTTTGTACAATTATATTGGAAAATAAGGATTATTTTTTTGCAAAATTAGTTTTTATATTATAAGAAAATAAATTATAGTTACATATAAGCTAAAAATAGATAATTTTAAGAAAAAATTTTTTTAAAAAATTTTATTACAACTTTTCTGCGATCTTATTTAGTTTTAGTTTTAGAACTATAGTTCTTAAGACAATATTGTAGTTTATATAAAGGAGACAACTTTCATTATTGCAACTTTAATGATTTACTTGTAAAAATTAAGACTTGTATTAGAAGTAAAGATTTTTTTTATAGACGGGAACATATAAAATTTGAAAAAATCTAAAGAAAAATTTTAATAGTAAAAATGCCAATACAAGAACTTTAAACATTTATTATATTAAAATTTTCTAATGATTTTAAAAAAAAATTTATAACAAAGTTACTAAAACAAAACTCAAAGAATATTTTTTACTTAGAAAAGATATGGCTAAAATCAATATTTAAAATTTTATTAAAAATTTTAAAATACGCAGGCAAATTTGTCTGTGTTACAATCTAAGGGATAGCATAAGGCCGTGTTATAATTTTCACAATAAAAATCAGAAGAAAAAAATTAAATGCATATACTTATGATAGAAAATAGCCCAAATTAGCATGATGTTTTTTCTTCTTGTTTTTTGAATTTTTTCTTTTGTTTACTTTGTAAGTTTTATAAATAGAAATAAAAATTGTTCTGTTGTAGGGTAGTCTGTGCATATATGGAGGTGAGTTAGTAGAAAAGGGACAAATTATTTTTAGTAAAATTTTTTTAATTTTTAAATTAAAATAACTTGACAACTATTTGATCAAATTTGCTAAAAAATTTTTTATTTTAATTTTGAAATTATATAGAATTAAAATAAAAAAAAAATTAATTAAATATATTAAGATGGTTGTTAAAATATTTAAACCTAAAGTCTAGAAAACTTTTACTTAGAAAAAATTTGTCTCTTTTCTACTGACTCACCCCATATATGAAAGTTGTAAAAGTTCAAAAATAATAAATAAAAACTCATATACTCTTTGAATCTAAAATTCCTTTCATTTTTATATAAACATTTTTTCCATAACAAGCCCAATAAGCCTTACCTTGCCAAATCATTTTGCTTTTCTTTATCAGACTTGTTACAAGATCCTGTATATCTGAGTTTTTTTTGTTTGGGTGTGTAATTGTTGTTTATTCATATTGCCCACCCGGCATCTTCAACACTGCTATTGTTAATATATGCATAAAAATTCTTGTTAAGCATTCAACAATCTTGTTGTCTATTCTGAGAAAAGTTTCAAATTTCTATAGCTTTAGTTTACTAGCTTTGTTGCTATTAAGCTATATTCATTCTTTTAAGATGCATAAATATAAATTCCTTGAAATCAACTTAATCATCATCAATTCTGATTATTTTCTACAAAATTTTAATTGTCTGAAGGACACTCACAGGTAGAGCAATAGTACACCCATGTTCGTGTGTTAACAAATTCTGAATTCTGATTGGCTAGATTAGGTATAACATAAAAAAACAATCAAAACAATAGAAAACTAATAGTTATTGGCTAGATGAGGTGTAATATAAAAAAATTGATTTTATATTTGTCCTTTGGACTTTAAATGGTTCACATTTTCTAGTAACTTAATGTAATTTCAGTCATATATATATGAGCACAAAAATCAAAAGTTACATAATTCACTATTATTTTATATAAATATAACCAAATTTATATAATTAGTTCAAGTTAAAGTTTCAATTAGTTAAAATTAAAGTTCAATCTCATATTAGTTCTTGATCTCTGCTTTGCGTGTAAATTAACAAATATTTTTCCTTTATAATTTTAGAAATGTACTTTGAAAAGCATATAAATTTGCATTTGTTTACTACCTGGTCAGAAACACACTACAGAATTAAATATTATCAGCTTTAACCTAAAATAAAGCACCCATGTAGTGATGCTTGGCGAAACTATTTTTGCAATGATGAAAGGTCTCATCATTGTTTCATTTGACGAAACCTCTGACGATTGATGAAACCTCTGATGATTAATAAAATCTTGACAATTGACAAATTGACAAAACCCCTAACAATTGATGAAACTATAACAATTATTAAAAAAGGCCGTGCCAACATTTTTTAGATAAAATTTTTTTTGAATTCTATGAATCTGTAGAATTTAATAAAAAAAATTTATTAAATTTGGGTTAGTGGTTGTCAAAATATCATCGCTCAAAATCTAATAAATTTTGACACAACCTTTATTTTGATAGACATTTTGAATTTTAAAACTTTGAGCAATGGTCTCAATAACTACAAAGTAAGCTTTTTTATATTTGAATTCTACAGATTCATAAAATACAAATAAAAAAAATGTTCATCAAATTTGGCTTGATGGTTGTCAAAATATTATTGCTCAAATTTTTAAAAGATTCAAATCATTTATCAAAATAAAGACTGCATTATAATTGTTTGAAACTTTGAACAATAGTATTTTGATAACATCAAATCAATTTTGATAAACTTTTTTTATTTAAATTCTACGACTCTATAAAATTCAAATAAAAAAAGTTTATTGAATTTGGTATGTTAAATGTTAAGATATTATTGCTTAAATAGAATAAGATTTGCTATTATTGCTACTGCAATAATTACAAGAGTTGCTATATCAGATATCTCAAAAAAGTCTGAAAAAATTTTAACACAGCCTTTATTTTGATTAGCTGTTTTGAATTTTTTTAAAAGTTTGAGAAATAGTATTTCGACAACCACTAAACCAAATTTGAAATACTTTTTTTTATTTAAATTCTACAAATTTGTAGAATTTAAATAAAAAAGTATTAAATTTGATTTGGCAGTTGTTAAAATATTATCAATCAAAGTTTAAAAAAAATCAAAAATTTTGGGAAATAAAAATTTTTTTAATTTTTTTTTTTAATTTAATAAAAATTTAATAAACTAATTTTAATCTTTTAATACATCTTTAGGCAATACAAATTAAATAAATTGGTTTTCATATCCTGGGTGGATCAAAAAATAGCAAAATACAAAATTTTTTTATAGCACAATAGATAAGTAGCCAATTAGATTGCATAATTATAAAATATCAATTAGATAAAATGATTTTAACAAATATAATTTATTTGATTATAATTAATTTTTACCCAGAGTGATATCACCTACCTGTATATTAGAGATCATTGTTTACTTTTAATGCAGATCTACCAATATCAGATACTGGTTAGTTTTTTTTTGTGTTGTCATAACTTTTCATAATGTCTATTGCATTGCTTATTGGTTGTCATTTCACTGGTAGTACTTAATGTTGCTTTGAAGTTGCACTACCTGTCAGTTGTTGTTATTTGAATGTTCATTTTATTGGCATTGTTATTTGTTGGTGTTGTTGGTGGTGATATTTGTAAATTGGCATTAGTATTATTTGGTAAGTATAATTTGAATAGAGTTAGAAGTTGCTTTATTAGTTGTTTTTTTGGTATATTCAACCTTTTTATTGTGGTTCACATAGTAGTACTTCATTATTCTGCTGGTGGAAGTTATCATTTTTTGGAGGTTCATTTCACTAGTATTCATGTTTGTTGGTGATAATATTATAAATCTGTATTGGTGTGCTTGGTGATTGGTGAGTAGGATTTCGTGAGTAGGATTTGAATTTGCTTTTATTACTCTTTTATTAGTTAATTTTTTTGGTACCTTCCTTTTTTTTCATATTTTTGTAGTTTGCACATAGTGGTACTTTGGTATTGTACTGCTTTCAGTCATCGTTTTGCTAGTAGCACTTAATGCTACTTCAGTATTGCACTATTTGTCTGTTATTGTTATCTAGAGTTTTATTTTACCAATATTGTTGTTTGTTAATAGGGTTCCACAAATCCAAATCAAATCAAATATTGGATCAATTTGAATTTGATCAAATCAAATTGACCCTGATTTGAATTTGATTTGATTCAAATATTTGAATTTGAATTTGATTTGAATTTGAATTTTTAATAGTAATTTTTAAATAAAATCAAATATTTGTCAAATCAAATCAAATTTGGCCATATTTGAATTTGATCAAATCAAATATAGTCAAATTTGAATTTGAATTTGATCAAATATTTGATTCAAATATTTGATAATCAAATCAAATTGTGGAACCCTATTTGTTAATGGCAATAGTTTTAAATCAGCAATGGTGTTGCTTGGTGTTTAATATATAGGATTTGGATAGGTTAGGAGTTAGATTATTAGAATAGACAATTACTCATATCTAAGTGGAATAGTTGATATAAAAATAAATTGAATACATTTGGGAAGTTAAGGTTAGGCTGATTAATAAATAAACTTTATTATAATATTGAATGAGCAATTTATACATAATAGTAAGTAGATATTTAGGTACTAAATTTGTAAACTTGTTTTACTATTTTTACTTCAAATTATTAATAACCTATTATGTTCTAAATAGAATAATAAATTCAAATAAGTATTTTGAAGACCAGCAAATTATGTCAAGAGAGCCATCTGAGAACATCCAATAGATTAGGAGTATGATAATTACTGTAAGTGATCAACATAAGGTATGAGCCAATATGATATGTCAGCTAGTTGTTGATTAATAATCAGCAACTAGCTCATATATTATGTTGGCCTATGCATCATGTTGGTCTCTTGCAATTGCAATTTTGTAGTTATGATGTGAATAAATGATTTGTATGTATAGTAAACCCAATACTACAATTTTTCACTTTGACCCTTCAACGCATATATCTTTCTATAATTTGGCATTTGTACTAATCACCAAACTAGTGTTATCCATCATTCGTAACCAATTTGTAGATCAAATTGTTAGCTATTGTATTTCAATATTTGTGAATATGGTTGGTTCGAAGGAAATGATTGCCTTTTTTTATTTTATTAGTTTGATCAACACTAATAATTGTTAAGATTGATGAAAACTTGGAAGAACATCAATAAAATATTCAAATTCAAATACTACAGTTTTTTAGTTCAACTCATTAACCTGTGTTATTCATCAATAGCATTGCCACTTTCTTTTTATATTTAACTAAGCATAATCTACATTTCTAGCACTAATCATCTTCAACTCAAATTTAAGAAATTTATTACTGTTTCTATCCATTACCGTAATACTGTATACCTGGTAAATTTACTCTAATGGCCATTTTTGAAAAATAGTGCAATTTGTCTTTTCCTTAATTTTTTCTCTGATATTCATTTGCCTAGAATGGCAAGTAACAAAATAAGTTTATAATAGCTCATGGTAGAGTTCATTTCAAAATTTTTAACAGTAACTTGCAATATAATCATGGTAACTTTATACAAATTAATTCAACTATAACTACAGCGAGTAAGTTCTGTAACCGAAATTTTAACAATAACTCACAATAGAAATCACAATAATTCCAATGCAAATTAACACAATCTTAACTACATTGTATGTTATGTGACAGAAGTTTTTTATAGCACTGTACATCATGATAGAATAAAAATAATTCCAATGCAAACTATGTGTCATCAGAATAGCAAGTTCTATAGTGAAATTTTTTATGATACACATAGAAATCACAATAATTCCAGTACAAGCCAACTAAACCTTAACTACATACTATGTACACCAAAATAAATGTTCATTTAGAGGGTGTATATCTATTATACATAATGCCCAAACTACAAACTCCCAAAATTCCTCCCAAATCCCAAATCCCAAACATAGTAAAATTGTCCCAAAGCCCAAATCCCAAATTCCAAACCCAAACATAATAATTGGGATTTGGAATTTGGAATGAGTAGTTTTTGCAGCAAGTATAATATATATAGAGAAAATTTTGTATATATTTATAGAGGGTAAATTATAGAGGTCTGACTGTAGTAGGTTCTGTAACGATTTTTTATAGCAGAAATTATAATAATTCTAATACAAACTAACTCAACCTCATTCTGTGTGTCACTAGAAGCTCTGTAACAGAATTTTTACAGTAACAAACACATGATAGAAATCATGATAATTTTATTGCCAACCTTAACCACATATTATGTGTCACTATAATAGAGAGTTAAGTTCTGTAATAATTTTTTTTATATTAACTTATAAAATAAATCACAATAATTCCAATACAAATTAACTTAACTATATAGTATCACTAAAATAACGAATAAGCTCTGTTACAAACCTTTTTTATGAAGCAAACTAACTCACCTTAATCACATATTGTGTGTCACTGAAATAGTAAGTTCTGTAACAATTTTTTGNTATTAACTTATAAAATAAATCACAATAATTCTAATACAAATTAACTTAACTATATTGTGTCACTAAAATAATGAATAAGCTTTGTTACAAACCTTTTTTATAAAGCAAACTAACTCACTTTAATCACATATTGTGTGTCACTGAAATAGTAAGTTCTGTAACAATTTTTTGTGTTAACTTATGATAGAATTCATAATAATTTAAATACAAACTAACCCAACTACATGCTATGTGTTACTAGAATAACAAATTTTATAGCAGAATTGTTTACACTAATTCATATTAGAAATTATAATAATTCTAATACAAGCTAATTTAACTTTAACTACTTACTGTATGTCACTAGAATAGCAAGTAAATTTTGTAATAATTTTTTACAGTTACCAATAATTCTAATGCAAACTAACTCATATTATGTTTTACTGGAAAGTAAGTTCTATAACTAAAATTTTTTGATAGTAATTCACAATAGAAAATCATGATAATTTCAATACAAACTAACTCAACCTTAGAATAGCGAATACTGTATAATTTTTGATAGTAAATCACAATAGAAATCATGATAATTCTAATTCAAACTAAGTTAACTACATTCTGTGTATTACTAAGTGCAAGTTCTATAAGAGAATTTTTTACAGTAATTCATATTGAAAATTTAGGTTAATTCTAATACAAACTACCTCACCCTTAAACAGTTACTGTGCATAGCGAGTAAGTCAATTTTTTTACAATAACCCATACTAAAAAACATAATAATTTTAATACAAATTATCTACATATTGTGTATTACCAGAATAGTAAATACTATAATAAAGTTTTTTATAGTAACTCTTAATAGAAATTACAATAATTCTGATGCAAACAAACTCAATTTTAATTACATGCTGTATATTACCAGAATAGCAAGTAAGTACTGTAACAATATTTTATAGTTAACACACAATAAAAAGCATGATAATCCTAATACTAACTAATTTAACTATAATTGCATACTGTGTCATTAAATAGCATGTAAGTTATATAACAGATTTTTTTACAATAATTTTGACACAAACTAAATCATGTACTGTATGTTATCAGAGTAGTGAGTAAGCTCTATGGCAGGATTTTTTTACAGTAATTCTAATACAAACTATAACTCATATGTGTCATCAAATTGGTGTAACAAATTTTTTACAAAACATCATAACAAAAATTATATTAAATCAAATTTAAACTAGATTCAATTCAATACCATACCAGATTAGTGACACAGAATTTTTTACCATAACTCATGATAAATAATATTTTGATATAAACTAACTCTACCTTAATAGCATTCTAAATGCCACTGGAATAATAAGTTAGTTCTGTAATTTATAGTAATCTAGATAGGAACATGACAATCCTAATACAATCTTGGCCATATACTATGTATTACTAGAATAGCAAATAAGTTCTGTAACATAATTTTTTATAGTAATTCATAATAGAATACATAATAGTTCTAATAAAAACTAACTCAACCTTAATTACATCCTGTGTGTCAATAGAATAGCATGTAAGTTTATAAATAATTTTTTTATCGTAACAATGCAAATTATCCTATATATTGTGTCAGTGATGTTATCTCATAATAAAAATAGTGATAATTCTAATGCAACCTTAATCATATTTTGTCTAAAATAGCAAGTAAGTTCTGTAACAGAAGGTTTTAAGTAAGGGAAGTGCCGTTTATTACGTAATTTATTTTTATTAGGAGGTCATACCCCCTCCCCCCCTGTGATCTAATTAGCAGCCAATAATAATTTTTATATATAATATATAGACGTGATAGACTGCTAACCCCCTCCCCCTCTTTCGAAATTACGTAATAAACGGCACTTCCCTAACTAATAATAGAATTCATGATAATTTTAATGCAAACTAACTCAACTTTAATTATATACTATGTGTTACCAAAATAGTGAATAAGTTCTATAATAAAATTTTTTACAGTAACCTACAATGCAAACTATCTCAATCTAACCAACACTATATGTTATGAGAAAAGTTAGTAAGTTCTGTAACAGAATTTTATAGTAACTCTTTATAGAAATCACAATAATTTAAATAATTTAACTAAAACCAACTCAACTTCAATTACACATTATGTTACAAAATAGCAAGTGAGTTCTGTGTTTTTTGCATTAATTTTACAATGTAATTAAACCTTAATTACATACTTTCTGTTACTGGAGTAGCGAGTAGGTTTTGTACCAAAGTTTTTTACAGTAGCTTACAATGTAAACTAACTCAATTTTAATTACATGTCTCTAGAATAACAAATAAAAATTTTTACAAAAACCCTTGGTATAAATTACGATAATTTGAATAAAACTATCTCAACTTTAACCGCATATTGCATTACCAAAATATCAAGTAAGTTCTGTAGCATGTTGCTTACAATAGAAATTATAATAATTTAATGCAAGTTAACTTTAATTAAATATTGTGACATTGGAATAGCAAGTTCCGTACCAGAATTTTTTATAGCAACTCATAATAGAAAATATGATAGTTCTATTATAATATATCTCAACATAGCACCAAGCTCTGTAACAAATTTTTTACCATGTCTTATTATAAAAATTTCATTATTTCAATGCAAGTTAACTTGACCTTAACTACAAACCATGTGTCAACAGAATAGCAAATGAGTTTTTAACAATATTTTTTACAGTAGCTCACAGTAAATTAATTCAATCTTAACCACATACCAGAATGAGTTATATAACAGAATTTTTTACAATAGAAATTACAATAATTCCAATGCAAACCAACTACATACTGCATATTACCAAAGCATAAATATCCGATACCCAATAGCTAACTTTACTAACAATTTGTGCCAAAATCTGATCTCTATTGGCATATGACAAAAAAAATATCAGAAGTATATCAGGTAAAAAAATAAATATAAGATACCAGATATTTATTTTCTACCTGATATGCTTCCAATATTTTTTGATATAAATCGGATTTTTAATGCAAATAGTTAACTATCAGGTATCAGATATTTATGCTTTGAACTGGTGACCAGAATGTTAAGTTCTGTAACAGAATTTCTTACAGTAATACACAATACAAATTAACTCAGCCTTGATTATATACTGTGTATTACAAGAATAGCAAGTTCCATAACATAATTTTTTTTACAATAACTCATAATAGAAATCATAATTACTTCAATGCAAACTTAATACTATGGTTAACGAAATAGCAAGTTCTAGTATAACAGTATTTTTTACAGTAGTATACGATAAAATTCAAGCTAATTTCAATACAAACTAACATAACCTTAACTATATAATATGTATTACCAGAATAGTGTAAGTTCTGTAACAATTTACGCATAATAGAAAACAATATTTATGTAAAATTATGATAATTTAATTTATACTATATGAGTGCTGCCAAAAGAAAACCTGCATTGGGCTTTTAATTATATTTTGTACCAGACAAAATCTATTTAATTTCTTAGAAAATATGTCCAGTACAAAATATAATTAAAGCCCGATAGGTTTTCCCTTGGTGACACTCATATGTCACCATAATAAGAGGGTAGTGCGTAGCGCCACCTGTTATGCTAGTAGGTATTTAAGTTCTTGATTTGTTAATAATAAATGGTCTCATTTTGAATTGAATAATTAATTCGAATGGAATAGTTTGAAGAGCATTAGAAGGAAGTAGTTTCATAATAATATCCAGAGTTTGCTTTATTTAGAGTCAGTGTTAATTAGCCAATATATATATTAAAGAATTCATATTTATTTTCAGTTCTAGAATTTTGATTTGATTGTCTAAAAAAAATTAATACGTACTATATAACTGTATAACTGATATTAATTTAAATTTTAGCCAGAATTAAGCCTAATTTGTGCTGAAATTCGATCTAAAAAATTATATATAAAAAAATTCTTTGGGCAAGCAGTCCAAAAATTTTATCTTATATTATGAAACTAATTTATTTAATTTGTATTTAGTGCTCCAACAGACCGGACTTGAACCAGACTTTAGTCAAGTCTGAGTCTGGTCTGATTTTCGGACTGGACTTAGACTTTTATATTTAGGCTTTTTAGTCAAGGCTGAGTCTGGTCTGGGTCTGGTCCGAAGTCTGCAAACTGGTCTGAGTCCGAATATATTTATATGTATTTTTTGGTGCTGAACAAGTTTACTTAGTGTATTTTGTTAGAATAAATTAGAAAATTTTATGAATCATAAGATTTTATAGAATTTTATTAATAAAATTTTATAAAATCTTATAATTTGCAAATATTTATTAATTAATTCTAACAAAATTCACTAAGTAAACTTGTTCAGCACCTAAAAATGTATTAAAACGGCTATTTTGTTTTTATTTTACTTGAAATTTAAAGATTTGATGCACAATTTTGGATTTTTGATCAAAAAAGACAAATTTTAACATCTTATCTCCAAATTTCAAGTAAAATAAAAACAACTCTACCGATTTAATGTATTTTTAGGTGCTGAACAAGTTTATTTAGGCATTTTGTTAGAATTAATTAGTAAAAGTTTATGAATTATAAGATTTTATAAAATTTTATTAATAAAATTCTATAAAATCTTATAATTCATAAAATTTTACTAATTAATTCTAACAAAATGCACTAAGTAAACTTGTTCAGCACCTAAAAATACATTAAATCGGTAGGGTTGTTTTTATTTTACTTGAAATTTGGAGAAAAGATGCTTAAATTTGACTTTTTTGATCAAACCTCCAAAATTATGCATCATTTCTCCAAATTTCAAGTAAAATAAAAAAAACCCGCTAATTTAATGTATTTTTAGGTTCTGAACAAGTTTACTTAGTGCATTTTGTTAGAATTAATTAATAAAAATTTGTGAATTTTAAGAATTTATAGAATTTTACTAATAAAATTCTATAAAATCTTAAGATTCACGAAATTTTACTAATTATTTCTAACTTAATGCACTAAGTAAACTTGTTCAGCACCTAAAAATACATTAAATCGGTAGGGTTGTTTTTATTTTACTTGAAATTTGGAGATAAGATGTTAAAATTTGACTTTTTTGATCAAAAATCCAAAATTGTGCATCAAATATCTAAATTACAAGTAAATAAAAACAAAACAGCCGTTTTGATGCATGTTTGTGCTGAACAAGTTTACTTAGTGAATTTTGTTAGAATTATTTAATAAATATTTGTGAATTATAAGATTTTATAAAATTTTATTAATAAAATTCTATAAAATTTTATGATTCATAAAATTTTACTAATTTATTCTAACAAAATGCACTAAGTAAACTTGTTCAGCGCCAAAAAATATATATAAATATATTCAAACTCAGACCAGTCTGCAGACTTCGGACCAGACCCGACCAGACTCATAGTTGAGTCTGAGTCTGGTCTGAAGTCTGAAATTAGTAAAATTTAGAGTCTGTGTCTGGTCTGATCCCAGACCAGACCCAGACCAGACCAGACCTGGACCGGACCTAGGAGCACTATTTGTATTGCCTTATTTAAATATTTAAACATTTATAGTATAAATTGCATTGTATTTTTCTGGCTAAAAATTTTATAATCAACTATAGTGTGGAACATTTAGAGATAGAAATGTCCTATTTTGAAATTTAAAATTTTATTAATTTTAAAATTATTCAAATATAATTTTCTAATTTTGATTGGTTGTATTTTTTGTAATTTGATTGGATACTTAAAAAAAGATATATGACTAAAAAGTAATTATATAAATTTATATTATTACAACTTAAATTACAAGTCAATATTTATTATTAAATATATTTTAAATTATTGTTTTTGCAATTATAAATATCTATTTTTTTCTTCATTCTTTTCTTTTTTTTTAATTTGTTTATTTTGGTATTCGTTTAGGTAGTTTAGATTATCCCCATTAACTTTTCCCTTTTTTTCTATATATCTGTTTTTTTACTAGAATTTTTTTACTCGAGAAGCTTGGAGACGAAGGTTTAAAATTAGGCTGTTTGACAACGCCCTTGAGTTAGACTTCAAACTCCTAGTTTGTTTTAGCATTTGCTGCGGCATTAGTACAGCAGGTCGCATATTGTATTCTTGAAACCAAAGGATCAGTGTGATGTAGGGTTCGCTAAATGAAACAAACCTTGTAATTACTGAAATTTACAAGTATTTTAATAAAGATCGTCTATGAGACTGCCTAAGAGTAAAAAAAAAAAAATAAAAAAAAATTATAAATATCTATTCTTTATATCCAATAAAAAAAATTTTTTTATATGTCACATTTTTGGATCATTTATATAAAAACACAGAATTTTAAACTCTAATAACTTGATAACAAATAATTTTTTTTAAAAAATTAAGCCTGCTATTTTGTAGTAAATTGATTTAGCTTTAAAACAATAGCTTCCTTTTTTTGTATTTTTTCTGTATTATAAGTTTTTAGCTTTTAAAAATTAGCTATTTTATTGTCGTCTCTAAGTGTCCTGCACTGTAAAATTTTTTAATACAATCACAAAATTCATCACGTGTCCTACTATTTTTTAAACAGCTGTAATAAAATTTCGCGTTTTTTTGTTTTTACATTTGGTTTGTTACACAAAATCCTGCAATTCTATTGGTTCCAATGTACAATTTTGAGATCGGAAATGATCTTCAGCCCAGAAATTGCTTAGGTTTCGTCAATCGTCATAGGTTTCATCAATCGCCATTGACAAAATGGTTTTGTCAAACGTCAATGACGAGGGTTTCGTCACTCGTCAGCCATGGATCTCTAAAATACAATTAATTTGGAATAAAATTACGATTTTATTTTAATATATTTAATCTACGAAATAGGATTAATGATGCAGAAGTTAGGCCACGCAAAGTTAAATTTTCGTTTTGCATTACTCGCCAAACCATTTTTTCAATTTTTCAATTTTTTTTTTAAAGTCCCAATTGTCCCAATTATTCTATTTTTGTTATTTAATAAATTACTCCAGCATCACCCGATGGAGACATTGTGTTTCCGAAATTGTCCGATAGGACCGATAGAAAAATCCGGCTGACAACCCCCAATTTTCTGATTCCGTGTTATTCAAAGCGCAAAATTAACTTTGTGTGGCCATAAGACTATTAATTTATAACAGATTAATAAAAAAAAAAAACCGACCGGCCGACCGGGAATTTTGAAACCCATGTAATGCAAAACGAAAAATTAACCTTTTGTGGCCTTAGGTTTGGTTTGGATTGGACAATTTTAACCTGATTTATATAGCGAAAACCATATTAACCAAACCAAACTAGTTTATATAAACCGCTATAAACTTGGTTTAAACCTAATTTAACTTATATAAACCAACAAAAATTGCGAATATATAGTACTTTATGTATTGAATGTATATATTTTATGAATGGCCCACAATCTACAATGCTCGCTTTCAACAACTTTTTTCTAAGTGGACATCAGGCAATGTAGAGATTGATTACTTTATTCAACGTGCATAAGTTTGTGCGTGGAATTTTAAGTTAACCTTTAAAATAGTATCCATGAAAAATCAAAGAATTTAGTATTGGAAAGGCAATGAAACACAATCACATAATGAAGATTTTTATTATCATACTTGGCTAATCGATTGATTTTTGATTTGGTGTTATCAGTATTTACGTTTTATATACTGTATTTCATTTTATTTAAAAGCATGTTCATAGATTATTGAAATATTAGAGTGCAACTTATTATATTTAATCAAAAAAATCTTAGGTGAACCGTAAATAAATTTAAAGTAAATTTATTCAAAATTTGTACATATTAGTTCTTAATACTAAGTATTTAAAGAAATAATTAGTACTACCTTGGTGACGAAGTCACAAAATGTGCAAATCTAGTTTACAGTGAGTTGTAATCACAAAAACTGCTTTTACTGCACTTTTTAATATGTAATCTCGGATAATTAATTAATGCATGAATATGTGCTAGCTTTAAATAAATTGTTAATAAACTATCTTTATACTCATTGTCATATTAATTTAATGAAATGACTGAGAGGCAAATATTTACTAAGCCTTTATATATAAAAATTGACAAGTCTAGATAATTTATGAATTCTTAATGTTATTAAATTTGAAATAAACAGAATTTAAATACAGCCTACCAAAATTTGAAATTCAATGAATAAAAATATTTAATAGTACAATACTATTATAATATACACATATATAATAATGATAATAATGAAAACGTATAATAAGAGAGAGAATTATCTGAAGGTTTAAAGGGTTTATTCAGAATTATATAACAATTTATTAACTTGAATGATTTTTGTAATGACTTTTTCGGCAAATCCAAATTTAAATCATAGACCTGGTCGATAGGATCGTGTCATTATCATACGCTATTATTACATAGCACTATTTTTACATAGTTTAAACAATAATGACACTATCACTATCGACCAGGACCATGGATTAGGCTGGCTAATCATTAATTTTGGTTGAGATATTATATGCAACTCTGAATTTTATAGAAGAAAATTGATAGAGATTAGCATGTAATTAATTCAAAATAATATAATCAAAGAAAAAAGAAAGACTGGAAAATACCTTAAATTACAAAAAAATTCAAAAATTTATTTATTGAAACAATTATTTTCAGAGGTATATTTATTATGATGCTCTTCATAAACGGCTTCATATGTGAACTATCAAGTTTATATAAGGACCTAAACACTGGATAGTGTATTATTGTAGATAATTTAATAATCAAATACGAATGTCGATTTTGATGATATCATAATTGTTTAAGTTAGAGGGGATGAGTAATGGAAAGTTGGTTAAATATAAGCTTTTTATATCTGTAAGATGCGAATTTTTTTTCGGAGTAACATATAAGAAGTATGAGCACAAAAGGTTGTATTAGCCTCTTTTGTTGCCTGTTGCGTACGTATGTACGTACATATGCACGTACGTATGCAAATATTATTGTCATATTACGTATTACAGGTCAGGGGTATTCTGTTTCATGCATTCCTTATCGATTGTACTTATCTTTATCTATTGTAGGTGCAAGAAATCTAAAACCACAATAATACTTTATAAAAACAAAAATTAACCATTGAAATTAATGTTCCAAAGTTATTAACGTCAATAAAGTGTGTATGTAAATACTTTATTAAGTTGAGTGTGCCACTTGGTGTAATTTGCAATATGTAATTGTGATTTTTAGATTTCTTGTACAGCACCATACTTACGTATGTATAGTTGCCACCGAAAGTATATCCTGATTACACGAAAGAGCATAATAAAATTAACTAACGCATAATAAAAAAATTTAATACCATTACGCATACAGTAGAACCTCGAAAACGTTGAACTATTAGTACCAAATTTTCCAAACATTCATTATATCTAACTTAACAATTAATAGGTTCATTATATCGAAGCTAATTTGAACATAAGAGCTAAAGTTGAATCATTTTACATATGTTTTCGTTATGTCGAGGTAAGATTATACTGCATTTTTATGTTTTTCGTGTAACCTGGATATACCTTCGGAGTTAACTGTATGTGCCAATTTTTGCACAATATAAAGCATCAGGAAGTTGAACCAAACACAACCCTAGATTGCTAAATAGCAATATTAACTAGGTAATTAAATTTAATATTATTAAAGTACTGTACTTTATATTTTAGGGCGAATCTATTTGTAACCGTGGTTACAGTTCCGAGCCAATCAAATTGCTAGATTAGGTATGACAAAAAAATTCAAAAAATTACAAATCGCAATACCTTCAAATTGTGCCTATGAAACCAATATTTTTTTCTAGCTAAAAATGCTTCTTAAGGTGTTTTATTATATAATAAACCTTCTTCTAACTCTAAATCTAACCCTAACCCTAATCTGGTTACTGTCACCGCCGGTGACAAGCACATTTTTTCTATATTTTAAATAATATTAAATTTTATATTTATAATATAAGTAATTGAATGTTAAATAAGTACTCTTAATTACATCCAAGCATACCTTAGACCAATAAGTATTTAAGCAAATACTTGGCAAGTATATTTTGCAAACATTGTGATGCACCTGCATGTGGTATAATGCAAAACGCCTTTTGCATTTGTCAATCAGATAATTCTAATACAATTTATTACTGAAAGCTTTTATTTGTGGCTATTTATCGAAACAATAACTGTGGTATCCACATATAACATATATACAGTCAACTATCAGTTCTAGTACGTACGTACTTGTGAAATGTTACGTATGTTTCCAAAAATAGGATTTGGTATTAGTTAAATGATCAACCAATAATAAGAAAGAACATGTATTAAGGTTATCGAAGTCTACAAAAATTAATGTTTAGTCAATCCCAAGCTTATTTAATTTGACTTAAGATGGAAACCAATCTTTTAAATAAACTTTCAAATGATTACCTTAAACGTCTTGATGACAAAGAAGATTATAATGTAATTATTAATGTCAATGATGCTCAAAACACGAAAACTTTTTATGCCCATTCAGCAATTTTGAGACAAAGGTCTTCATATTTTCATGAACGCTTAGTGAAAACTAAGAAAAATAAAAATAATATCAAAAAAATTACTCTAACAAATGTAACTATTCAACATTTTGAAATTATTATTAGGTAAATTATTTTGTATTTTCATTTATTTATGATACGGTACAGTATGTGTTATTTTTCAAAATTGATTTTGAAAGACTGTATTCTTATATTAACTCAAAAGGTATATTTATGGAGGTGTGGTATCGTTAGAAAATATTGATTCATCATTCATTGTTGAGCTAATGCTTGCTTCTTGCGAATTTTTTCTTGAAGAATTTATCAAATATCTTGAAAATTATTTAATTGAAGAGAAATCTCATTGGCTTCTTTTACATTTTGCTAATATTTATTCGAAAAGTTTTCAAAGTGATAATAAACTACAAATTTTGCAAAAATGGTGCAACGACATTATAGTAAAGTATCCAACAAAATTTTTTGATTCTGAAAACTTTACTTCTATTCAAGAAAATGCGTTGATCTCGATTATCACGCGTGATGATTTACAAATGGATGAAGGAAAAATTTGGGACTATGTCATTAAATGGGGAGTTGCTCAAAATTTCGATCTACCATCCGATCCTGATAATTACACTCTTGAAAATTTTCAAACTTTAAAGGCTACTATACAAAACTGTTTACCTCATGTCCGCTATTTTCACATATCTAATAATGATATTGTTGAAAATGTTCAGCCATATCATCAAATACTGGAAAAGAATCTTTGGAAGGATTTATTGAGAAAGTTGATCTTTTCAAATCATCCAATAACATCTAAAATTCTTCCACCTCGTATAGTTTTAGCACAACAACTGCCACCTAGAGCAGATGAATTAGTTTCAACTATTATTAATAATGAACATGCAGCTGAAATTGCTTCATGGGTTGATAAAAGAGATTATTCCACAAAAAATAATCCATATAGATTTAATTTACTCCTTCGTGGAAGTAAGGATGGATTTACTGCTGCTTCATTTTGGAATTTATGTAACGAGCAAGTAAATGTTATTGTTATTATGAAGGTTAAGGGTACTGATGAAATTCTTGGAGGATACAACCCTATTGCATGGCATAAACCATTTTCGAAAAGATTTACTAAAGAGTCAGATGATTGCTTTATTTTTTCATTAAAAAATGGAATTATTAAAAATTCTATTTTAAGTCGTGTAAAAAAACCTAAAACCGCAGTTTTATGCCATTCCAAGTATGGTCCATGTTTTGGTGGCGGTGGTCTTACCTTAAAAGATAATTGTGATCAAGATGGCCAATGTCAATGTTTTAATTATAACAATAATACATATAATCCAATTAGAGATAAATCTACATATGATGAAGTTGATGACTGTTCAAAGTTTTCTGTAGAGGAATATGAGGTATTACAAATTTATAATCCTTTGCTAGAGAATTAAACATTGTATTTAGTATTGTTTGGTGTATCAAATAAGAGAACTATTTTTTTTCATTTAAAGATATGTAAGGCGCCTCTGGGATTCAAATGGTGGAGCCAAAGTCATAACCATGTAATTGAATATGAATTACTCATCATTAGTCATAGAACTCTTTCCCCGATACTTTAAATAGTCTCATTGCATGTAGATTCTAATCGTGTAACAAATCTCTAATTTGAACCATGGTACTTAAAAACTTGATGTAATTAAAGAATAAGAAAGAATTATAATGAAAAAGGATCTAATACCAGGTTTTTGGATTCTAATGGCAATAGGATCCTTGGTTCCCGGACCAAATCCCCACGTCTTCTGTCGAGAGCTTTTTTTAGTTTATGCTTTAGTAATAAGAACTTGTAATTAAAAAAAAAATTAATCCGTGTTCTAATCCATGGTTTATCCATTGATATGTAATATTTATGGGCAAATGATGGAATTTATTCGGACTACCCAATTATTTTGTGGGTTCAAAGAGAGATTAAAAAAACAAAGGAACATAATTGAAATGTTCAAATAAAATTTTTTATAGGCATCCCTAAACCTCCTCTTTAAAACAACTTCATATATTATGTAGTAGACTATGTACTGCACGTAAATAATAAATAAAAACTTGCCATAATTTTGATTAATTTTATATTATAAATAAAGACGACGAACGGATATTTAATGCGTCTTGCATTTAATTGCGAGTAATGAGCCAAAATTTTGACGGTACCGTGTTATCCCTGCAGATCGTACTCCTGTCGGAACTATTATGCCACGGGCTAAGCGCCGAAAATACCAGATCAGCCATTTACGTATTCCTAAGGCCATATAATGGTGTAAGGGGTGTGAATCGCTGATATAAGTGATTTAGTATAATTGGGATTACCGGTAATGGTATAGGTGGGATAAATGATATATAAGACATTCATGGCATTACTGCCATAAGTGAACATTTTACAGTCGTCCCTCCTTATAGTCACCAAGTTGGTCACGTCCTATTATGGTGATTGTTTAGAGGCGTGACTATAAATAAAATACCTTTGCCGTAGTCACATGCCTATAATAACATATTGAAATACTATTAAAAATTTAAAATGTTTAACAGTGAATAACTTTTGATCCAGTGGCCCAATTTAGATGAAATGACTACCAGAGTGCTTGTTTCAATGAAACAATTTTAATGAGTCCACCATTGTCCAAGTCTAATCACAGAACCCAAGATCGCTAAGGATTTTTCACTCAAATGTTTAAATTTAATCAATTCTTAAACACATAAAGTGACACAAATCCTTAACGATCTCAGGAACTAGTGATTAGATTTTATAACGATTTTGGGTAATCAGAATTGTCTCATTGAGACGAAAATTTTGGCAGTTGTTTTATCCAAATCGGATCATTGGATCAAAAATTATTTGCTGATAAACATTTAAGAAGCTTTAATAGATAATTTTAAATATACATGAATATGAATATTGGCCAATCAGATATTATTATCCATATTTAGTTAGAAATTGGTGAATATAGTGAGGATTTATTATTAATAAAATAAGTAGCTGCGTAACATTGTCATGCAAAACCAGGAATGTGAGTGTATGTATAAACAGCATTGTATCTAGAAATATATATTAATCTATATCATAATATCTAGCATTGTAAGCTCACTAAAGTATTATTAAAATCTGGCTTAAATATACATACTACACATGTATTGCTATAGTTGTATTTTTTTTTTTTTTTTTTTAAGGGGGAACTAGCCTAAAAAACTCAAATGTTTTGCAAAATGATAAATGCGCAAACAATATTCTTACAAAATTTATATTACAAAATAATAAATTTATAAATTCTACAGTATTTCTACAAAAATATTAGTCAAATATATTAAAAATGATGAATATGCAATTTAAGTACATGGAAAGTTAATTTTGCATAACATGGTGTTCTAAAATTTCAGTCAGCGGGTTGGTTTTTTTATTTTTTATTTTTTTATTTATTTTTTTAATCTACTGTAAATTAATATACTCATGTTTACATCTAAGGCCATGAAAAGTTAATTTTTAGTTTGCATAATATAGAATCAGAAAATTTGGGATTTTTTTCGGATCTATTGAGTAATTTTAATTTTAAGGTCATCATCAGGTGATACCAGAGAAAAATTAAATAGAAAACGGAATAATTGGCATAATTAAAAAATTTTTTTTAAAAAAAATTGGGTTGGCGGGTTATACAAAACAAAAAATTAACTTTGCATAGCGAGTTCTTTATTTTTTGATTAGCAAATAATTAAGTTCAAAAATTGCAGTATATCTGGTCAAAACAAATTATTAATAATTATGGTCAAATTTGCAGATCATTTGGCCAAATCTAGAACAAAACAACTTTAAATGTGGTCAAATGATTTGTAAGTTTAACCAGAATTGTGACAATGGTTTTATGATTATGTGATGAAAATCACTGTGCTTTATTTCTATTTTGGCAGTCTGTACAGTACTCCTCCCAACTTGTTACTTATTTTAATTGATTGAATAAATGGGTAAATGATTTATTGGCTATAACCGGTTAGAGGCATGCTATTTATTATGTAATATTTTTTACTTAGTAGCCGTCTCTACCCATGTATGGTGTAATTATTTTATTATTTTTTTTTTTAAATATTAAGGTGAGACCTTGCTTTTATCTTTATTAAATTTAATAGAAACCTTTTACAATACTAAAAGAAATTTCATTTTTTTAAATCTAATGCTAAGAATAAAAACTCAGATATATCTAAGTAAACCTAAATACTTATCTGTGGCCTAAACCTACCAAATAGCCAAGGCTTGCCTAGATTTGTAGTGTAATCATTTTATTTAATTCTAATTGATTAATATAATATATACAGTTAACTCTCTCTAATTCGAACTACCGGGATTGCTTTTTTTTACTATTTAAAATTTTGAAAAAGTTCAGTTTTTAAAAGGTTATATATGGCTTATCCTAACTTTATAATAAAATTTACAAATATTCTAGAAGATTTTGTTCAGTTTAGAAAGAGTTTAATAGTATTCGGTTTAGAGAGGTTCGGATTAGAGAGAGGCAACTGTAAATGCGATCACTACCTCTGACTATGTATCCATAGTAAAAATTACATAATAAATAGCATGCCCCTTACTTAACAGTATGACCGATCATGATCAACCACCTATGAGTAAATTGGGAGAGCATCAAATTAGAGAGCTAAGTTTAGTCAGTGATAGTGAACTAGAAAAGGAATACATAGGATTAGATTTATAAATATGTAAAAAGGTGATTCAAAAGGAAGTGATGCAAAAATAAATAAAAGTCATAGGATATGATATAATAAGCATTCACTTTATTATGTTACAAGCGACTATAGCCTTCTATATAGTACTTGCAACACAGCACACAGCGACAGGGATCTTGTAAGGGTCAGAGAAGATATGAAGCGGTGTGGAAGTGGAATATTACTTCACTAGAGCGGTTTGGGTTATATTTATTAATTAACAAGAGTATTATTTATTTAGCAAAGATATATTTTATTAATTTAGATAATAATATTTAAGAGTTACAATTATTTAAGTATTGGGGAAGGAGAAAGGGAAGTCTGAGTCTAAGCTAAAAGCTTGTGGGTAGAAGGTCAGAAAGCTAGGGTTTATATATCTTTTTAGGAATACATTCGTGTAAAAGTATAAAAGTATAAAAGTATA
>QKWP01001148.1:151303-164198 GCA_003550325.1 Gigaspora rosea | reverse complement strand
ATATGACATTGCGACATTTCGTACCGTCAATTATAATAAATTTTTGATGATAATACAATATTGTAAAAAGTTGGCATAGTATAAGCGAAAAGGAAGAAATCATGTTAAAATAACATGTTTTTCGCTATATAGTGCATACTTACATAGCTCGTGAACATTAATTTTCGTGTAATGTGCGGTAAGTTAAAAATGTACCAATTCCTAGTTTATAGAAATATGTATTTATGTTATATATTTTTAGTATTGATAGATTTAGATGGGAAAGCTTTTTTAGATGCG
The DNA here is from genome assembly GCA_003550325.1 of Gigaspora rosea. Lineage (NCBI taxonomy): Eukaryota > Fungi > Glomeromycota > Glomeromycetes > Diversisporales > Gigasporaceae > Gigaspora > Gigaspora rosea. The sequence goes on along the minus strand of QKWP01001148.1, from coordinate 163,919 downwards.
CAATAGTTTTTTCTTATATTTATGTTTGTAGGGGTGGGAATGATTGTGCTGATAACTCTATTGGCTAGTTCATTTAGCAGTTAACATTTAAGCCTCAATTTTGCCCACAAAACTTTTAATTAACAGTAAAAACTATTTAAGTATGGATGCGATACTTCTCCATACTTAATACATATTCATATTTAAATCAAAATGACAGCAAATAATACACAAGTATCATAAGAAAACGTACTAAAGTCTATAAAGGATGTGTCGGTTTTCTTATAAAGTAGATTTCGATACAGTAAATGAATTTCTATATAATCTGCGAATTAATTCGATGAGTAATTAACCAATTAATTATTATAAATGTAATCACAATTTGTCGGCAATACTTACAAACTTGTTTATTAAAGATTAAGAATATCCTTTTTATAAAGATTATGGAAATATGAATATAAGTAGCACATGGAAAATCTGGGACAGGTTTCGTTAGTATAAATTCTTTATTAATAAAAAGATAGCTTCGAAAATTCAAGTTTGTTTCGAGCAACCTTTATTTACATTTTAATGTTGTAGAAAAATAGAAGAAATTTTAATAGTGAAATAGAAGAAATTTTAATAGTGAAATATAAGAAATTTTAATAGTGAAATATAAGAGATGAGATAGAAAATCAACAAATTTGGTTAGAAAATTTGATTTGAAATTATAGAAAAGCTCAAAATATATTAACAGGAACTTACGATTCTGTTATAAGACATAAGTTCCAGTTTAAATGCTTCTATATAATGAATAAACGTAAGATGAAAAAAAGAGTATTCACATGGATGATTTTTGAAAATTGTATAATACTGTAAAAATATTAAATTTTAAGTTATACTTCTGCATTAAAAATATATAAACCGTTTTTCGAAATTAAATAGTGCAAAACATCTATACTCGACAATCATGTGGCCTGTTTCAATTTTCAAATTGTTAAAACTCTTTACACAATAAGTTTTTCAAAAAACTGACCAGTAATTTTATAGAGCTTATATAGCTCTATAAAATTATCGGACAGTTTTTTGAAAACCTCTTTATAAAAAGTTTCAGCGATTTGAAAATTGATATTAAAAACATTAAGATTTAATTATAAAATCAAACTTCAAAGCGCTAAAACTTTTTACACAGATGGTATTTTAAAAATCTGGACGTAACTTTGTAAAGCTCATCATGAAGAACATAGTTACCAGTCAGATTTTAAAAATATTGCTTGTATAAAAAGTTTTAGCGTTTTGAAGTTATTGTCTAGTATAACTAAAAGGAACATGACAATGTTTTAGAGATGGAAAATGGTTTAAAACCGTTTTAATACATTCCAAAGTAATAAGGCGGCATCCACAATTTAAAGTTAAACCAACAAATAAATATGTGTTCATTATCATTAGGCGGCATCCACAATTTACGTTAAACTAGTATTGCTATAGGGATCTTAAAGATAATACAAACATAATACTATATGGCATTATTATCTTCAAGATGCTTATTTTTATACAATACAGTACTAGTTTAACATGAGTAAAAAAACTCGTTGCTATTTATCAAAATTTGAGAATTCAGAAAGATATTGACCATGATAATTGTTTGAAGATGACGATAACTAAATTTATAGCCATGAGTTTAAACAATAAAAAAGCATACAACAGTAAAAAAAAAAAAAAAAAAAATGTTTAGTTAAATCAAAAATTATGCATTTATTGTAATTATAAATGCTTATAAGGGCAGTTCTAGCTTCAACCGAATTTTTAGTCACAGCGCCAATGTTTTAAAACATTTTTTAAAATGTATTAAAACTGGTTAAACATTTTATTTATTTTAATATGTTGACGATATGATAATAATAAAAACACGATTTCGGTATTCAAAATTGAGATCAATTTGTTGGTTTTGATCCTAAATCAGAATCATTTGAAGCGGGAACCGGACATTTACGAAATTTCGTAGAATATGGCTTGAAGACTTTCATTACGCTCCCCTCAGTTCCAGCCAATTAAAGTTTAGAAAATTTGCTAGCTCGAGTAACAACTGAATATTTAGACTTTGTGAATTAAGCAATTTCATGAACTAAAACTTTATTTTTAAGAAATACTGTACATCTATGATGTCTTAGAACTTTTGTTATTTTAATTGAAGTATATATACTGTAATTATATTAAACATATCGATAAGTAGGCTTAATAGTGAATGGCTTATAATAGAGAACAGATACCGGTAATATTGTCATATTCGGATTTATTTATTACTATGTATATACTTATAAAGTTCTCGGGTCTAATTTATGTGAAATTCTTTATATTTTTTATTCACCTATAGAAGAAGAATCTATGTGACTTAAAACGTCTATCAAATTATCTTAATTAATTATTCTACCAATATCTTCACCAAAGTTAAAAACCTTTTGTATTCGACAAAATCATTATTAGCTAACTTTTTATTTACAGTAACTGTTCCAGAATTTGTAAAAACGACTATAAATATTATAATAATATACTAAACCTTTTTATTATATAGTATGTAAGTTATATTGCTTCGAAAACTCGAGTGTATCGTTTCGGTAACTGATTCGTGACCTACATTTTTTCGGGGAATGCTAGAGGCTTCCCGGCAGATACCGGTACGACCGAAACGACAGAAATGATCGAAATGGCAGATTCGGAGGAAAGGGCAGATAGTGCCTAAAAGGAAGAAAAATCAGAAGGTTTTTATTACCTTATCGGAGAGATTAGCTCTTTCTGTCATATATATCCGCTTAGATTTATAGTTATAAATAAAGGACATTGCTCGGGAGACAAGACAGATTTTCCCATCTCGAAAATAATCGTTTCTTAGATTCCCTACGACTGACTGCGGGGAATCATTAGAACCAGATTTCCATATACCCACCCACGTGGGAAATCTAGGAATTTGGAATTTCTGATTAATGAAAATTAAAGATCCAATTAGAGCGGGTCTTGAAAACACCGAAAATTCAGGGAAATAATGTGAACTCCCCATAGTATATTGGTCTGAATCTTTCCACAACTTTTTTAAAAACGGGCTGTAAATTGTACTAATTCTGATTCTGTAATTCTGTAATTCTTGATTATATCCCCGAAGTATTATCAGTCTCAAATAGGGTTTTAATTATAACGTTACAATAGAAAGTTGTATATAATACATACCAGGTATAATATTGTATAATACTGTATTACATGGTATAACCATCATGATGTTCCTCGGCTAACTGTTTCTAATTGTTGGTATTATACCTATACCCGCGGTGTATATTACTGATATTATATTGGTATTATACCAATAGTATAACACAATATAGTAAAACATTAAGCCCTAGTCTCAAAGAAACGAGCTATCCAGAATCATCTGATACCATTCGACCAAATCTATACGTCTCCATACTCAATGTAGTATTGGGGTGTGCGATAAACTATGTTTGGCAAAACTATATGCGGTACCAAATAAAAACTAATTATTAAGGATTTTTTTTGAATTTAATGATCAGGATAGTGATCAAGGTAGTGACTGGGATTATTTATCACTTTTTATATATAATTTAATAATAAAGAATAACTTATATGTTTTTAGATGTCTAGAACGAATAGCTTTACTTTTTTAATTATTTTAGTATAAATCGATTTTTAAACACCTTTATAGCAAAGTTACGTTAAAATTTTGTATTCTAGTATTAAATTTTTGCCCATAATGAAAATACGTCTCTTAGTATAGTTTACAACATGAAACAGAATTTTTGTAAAGGTTCAACTTGAAATATGTTAAAAAAGTTTCAACGTAACTTTGTTATAAAGGAGTTTAAGAATCGATTTATTCTAAAATTATTAAGAAAAATAAAGCTATTCGCTCTAGACATCTAAAAACATACAAGTCACTCTTTACTATTAAATTATATATAAAAAGTGACAAATAATCCCAGTCACTATCTTGATCATTAAATTCAAAAAAAATCTTCAATAATTAATTTTTATCGCACACCCCAATGTAGCATGGTAGTTAACCGATGGATGAACGTAATACACGTGTGGAAATTTAATTGGACAATCTGGTGACACTAATATTGGTTTTTAAAGGATGATAAAAATATTATTGTGTGATCGGGCCAACATGTCGCATGGTGGTAAGGCTGAGGAAGTCAACTATTGAATCCTAGCGGCCGTGTGTTCATGCCGACACACCAGTTTTTTTTTATTTAATTTTCAATTAACCAATTAAGGGTAAGGTGTATGTAGATCATTTTACACATGATGCTTACTTACTAATACTGATAACCGCGCTTTTGCTTTGATATGTTACGAGTTGTTTCTTAATTATTATAATAATGTGACTTGATCTAGATTTAATAGTGATGCTTTGTTGTTGGAAGTTTTTGGGCTACACTAGTCAATTATGCAATTCAAAACTATATGTTAAAAATTAATTATTAAGAATGTTTTCGAATTTAATGTTCAAATTTGCATTCTAAATAGTTTTAAAAAAAATTATTTTCAATACTTTATAAATATATATTAGCATTATTTCCATCATATGTACCAGTTATATTAGATCAAGCATAGTTATACGATAGAAATGATTGATTTATATAATAGTTATTTATCTTATAAATCATGTATAAATATCTTCGAAAACTCTCTGGGAATCGACATTTATATACTCACAGAACGAAAATTTTTATAAAAAATTTTTTTCTCCGTTTATAATTTCTTTAATGATTTATGCATACAAATTTGTACAAATAACTTATACCAACCATACCATAAAAAAGGACAATATTAGCGCTCACCCTAACCCTAACTATTAAAAGGGGATTACTTATAAAAAATAAATTTTATAAGTATTGCTAACTATATATACATTCGTAAATTTTTTTTGATATATCTATACGTATGTTACTTAGATACAGGTTTATACAATACATATTTCTGTAATACCCACATTTATCAATAAAAATTTGACCATGTCTTCATACACTGATTAAACCTATAATCAATTGTGATTGATTATAATCGTTAAGTGATTTAACAATTTATAGTTATTGTATGGGTTGTAGTGAATAACCCAGTACACACGGGTTCATATTCCGTGCCGAAGGCACGGGATTTAAATATGAACCCGTGTGTGTAACGGGTTATTCAACACCCATATAATAACTATTTTATTGCACGGTGCCTGACGTAACAATCCCGTGCCAATAAGTAAATGAAAAAAGCACGGGTTGTCACATAAGAACCGTGCAATAATCTTGTATACATGACAATCGTGAAGGGGTTTATTGATTAATAAAACCAATATGACTACTTGTAGGTTAGATGCAAATAGCTGTTGAAATAGAATCTACCAATTCTAGTTTAGAATACGTAATAAAAAATAAATATTGATATAAGATAATTAAATATATATATATTTTTTTATTATCTATGAACACACGTATGGAAATTTAATTGGTGACACTAATATTGGTTTTTACGGGATGATAAAAATTTTATTGTGTGATCGGCCAACATGTCGCATGGTGATAAGGCCGTGTGTTCATGCCGACACACCAGTTTTTTTTATTTAATTTTCAATTAACCAATTAAGGGTAAGTTGTATGTAGATCATTTTTCACATGATGTTTACTTACTAATACTGCCAATTTAAAATATTTAATGATTATTATAATAATGTGACTTGATCTAGATTTAGTAGTGATGCTTTGCTGTTGGAAGTTTTTGGGCTATACTAGTCAACTATGCAATATGTTAAGATTAATTATTAAGAATATTTTCGAATTTAGTGTTCAAATTTGCATTCTAAATAGTTTAAAAAAAAATTATTTTCAATACATTTTATAAATATATATTAGCAGTATTTCCAATCAGTTATATTTGATCAAGCATAGTTACATGATAGAAAATGATTGAGTTATATGATAGTTATCTACAGTATCTTAGTAATAATCATGTACTGTATAAATATCTTCGAAATCCCTCTGAGAATTGACATTATATACTTACATTTATTAATAATAAAATTATTGATCATGTTTTCATACACTGATTAAACCTATAATCAATTGTGATTGATTATAATTGTTAAATGATTTAACAATTTTGTACACATGACAATTATAAAAGGATTTATTGATTAATAAAACTAATATGACTACTTGTATATTTATATACAGTACAATAACTTATATTTAGTTGTAACGCCTCTTTAATAAAGATAAATCACCTATATAAAGCCTCTGTCCTTAGTATTCCAAATTGTTAGTTGAAAAACCAACTAGTTGGCAACTTTTCAACTAATCGATTTAAAAAATTTTAAACAACTAATTGATTTATTATCAACTAGTTCGATTACAATCAATTGTTAGTTATCAACTAGTTATCAACTAGTTATCAACTTACTATAATTTATATTAATCTACTAAACAACTATTACAACTATTACAACTATTATTATTAATCATAATGATATAACAGAAATCACAACCATTGATTGGTAACTAATTATATTTCTCAGGTTGAGATGTATCTGGTGAGCATTTTTTATTTCAACTTTACCAGTTTTCAATGTGTTTTACACCAACTGGGNATCAACTAGTTATCAACTAGTTATCAACTTACTATAATTTATATTAATCTACTAAACAACTATTACAACTATTACAACTATTATTATTAATCATAATGATATAACAGAAATCACAACCATTGATTGGTAACTAATTATATTTCTCAGGTTGAGATGTATCTGGTGAGCATTTTTTATTTCAACTTTACCAGTTTTCAATGTGTTTTACACCAACTGGGTATCCTCAAAAGCATAAAGACACTATTCTTCGTATATAACATGAATTGCTCCAAGTACCAATTATAGAGTCAGTACTTTATTTACAGTTGTCATTTTTCAATTTTCACTGATTGACGTAACAGATTAATAATAATAATAATAATAGTCATATTTATTAATGATATTAATAATTTTAAGTGAATCATTTTATATATTATATTTAAACCGATCTTTTTTTTTTTAAATCACTACTGGATATTAGATCTACCATTAAATGATATGTTAGGTTTAACTATTTTTAATCAAGTTTACAGTATATAATCTATTATAGTAGAACTTGGATCCATTTTTCATATTAAATTTAACAGATATCTGTCAGATTTTATTATTAAATTTAGTATACAAATCTAAGTTCTATATTGCAGTTATTATATTTTGTAAAATATAGGTGAACAATATACTTCTTTTCAAATTTCTATTATATAATAAGCAAGATGTAAAATAATATCGAATGAAGATGACGGTCATGTGAAAATCAAAATAGTCGAATCAAAGCAACTATTCTAACAAATTGTTCTAATAGCTCATTATAGTTAGCGTTAAATAATCATTCTAACAACTTTGATGATTAGTGTTAAATAATTATTCTAATAGTTTTTAATGATTAGTGTTAAAAAAAATTCATTTTAACAGCTCTTTATAGTTAGTGATAAATAACTATTCTTTATTGTTGCATTATAAAACCACTCTAACAAGTTCTTTCAGATAAGCATTTAGTGTTTGGTTGAGATATGACTCATGATTCGTAAGACATTTAATCAACATTCATCAACAAAAGGCGATGTTTAATTGCTAGATGTTGCTATAAATATATATTTTCAAAATTTCTCATATCGAGGTTTAATATACTGTGTAATATCTTATAATTTATAATATAAGAATTGAAAAGTACATGTATATAATTGGGATTAGTTAAATGGCAGAGATTGCTGTTTTTATAACTTTATGAATTATTAAATCAAGTCTATGTCTACGTGCACTTAAATGTAATTAACAAATTAACGATTAAATTTTTATTTATATTACTGCAAGTTTTGATGATAATATAAGTTACAGTATTTAAATTCAAAACCTAATACATAAGGCTCCAGCTCTATAAAAATCTGCCTGTTTATAACTAGTTATTTAATTGCTCATGTCTAGTTCAATTTGTAATAATTTGTTAAATATAAAAGCAATACTACTTCTGCTTAATAGATTATTATGAAGTCTTAATGCCTTTGTGAAAATGTATTATTTGGTTTAATTTCTAATGCTTTGCTAAATCTGTAAGTTATCGTTACTATAATTTTAAAGATAAAATTTTTTTTGTAATATCAACTATACAACTAAGCAATTTAACAATTAATTGATTATTTAGTCACGTGATATTTATAATCAATTAGTTGTAACTAGTGACTTGAACTGGGTAACAAAATCATCAATCAGCTAACTGACCTGACATAACCGAGCATAATCGGTTAACCGAGATTATTTCAGTTGGCCCAGGTCAACTGAATTATTCAAGTTAACTGGCTCAACTGAGTAGTGATTTAAGTTGAAAAAAAACTGTTAATCAGTTAACATTTGTCAACCAATTTCAACTGATTAAGATTACTTCATGTTTACTTTCAGGAATTATCTTACCTTTACTCAAATTTTTGTCTTTGTTCATTTATTTTCTTTTCAGAACTTTCAGAATCTTTGCTTATTCCTGATATCATTTATATTTTGTCAACCAATTATCGATTCTCAGTTGCACAGGTCAACCAATTATCTATTCTCAACCAGCTGTAAGGGTCAACCAATTAAGCATTTGCTCAACTGGTTACCTGAAATTTATTCAGTTCAGGCCGGTTAACCAATTGTAGCCCAACCAGTTCAAATCACTAGTTGTAACTATAGTTGGTAACTAATCGAATAAAAAAATTTTATCAACTCACAATACTTCTGTTCTATATACTAGTATTTCGCTTTAAACTATATTGAACATTAGACCTTTACATATTTTTGCTACTAGTTATATTGAACTATTGGTAATTTAGATTTAATAGTACTATTTGATTAATGAATGACGGTAAATATGAGGTCATTAAAATTGTTTATATAGAAGAAAAAATAGAAGTTCATTCTCCCTCTTTTGCCTTTGCTGCTAGCTCAACGCAAGTCTAGCATTGTCATATTTATTATGTAATTAATCGTAATAATCAAATAGCTCAATGGAAAATGAAAATGATTTACAAGAGATACTATAGAGAATGAATCTAAAAAAGCTTCACAACAGGAACTAAAGAGTAGCTTTGATTGTTTGTTAGTAGAAAATTAAAAATTTTGCGCAGAGGTAAAGGACTGGTGAAGGCTTATTAAAAGTGAGAAATAAGAAAGATTTAGTAGATAGATTAGCAAGTAGAATAGTTAGTAGGGCAAAAGGAAAAGGAAGTGATCAAAACAGAGAAATGTTAGTTGGCTTCAATTTTAAACGTATAGCTCAGAATATAATTTTTTTGGAATGAGACAAGAGTTTAATATTGAAAATAATAAAAGTTAGAAAATTAGAGATTTCTCAACACCTGATATGTGGTATATAACTTTGAAAAAACCTCTAGAAAAAGCAATGCAGCAAGCAATAATAAAAAATGCAGGAGAGATCAAGATTAGTAATTTGAGCTAGCTGGGCTATAATTAGATAACCAATCTAAACTGAATAAATTTCAGATAACCAGTTGAGTAAATGTTTAATCAGTTGGCTCATACAACCAATTGAAAATTGCTTGACCCATACAACTGATTGAGAATCAGTTAATATAATATAAATTATATCATAAAAGAGCAGAGGTCCCAAAAAGTTCTAAAATAAAATGAATGAACATAGTAGACAAGACAAAAATTTGAGTAAAGGTCAGAGAATTCTCAAAAGTAAACGAAGTAATCTTATATGGTTAAATTAGTTGATAGCAAATATTTCAGTTTGGTTAACCAGTTAAGAAAATTTTTCTTTGTTCAAATCATTAATTAAGATAAGGAAATAATATTGGAAGAGAATAAGTACTAGCTGAAAAAAGAACATAAATAAGTATAATAAGTAGTATAAGGTAAAAAAATATCAATTTTGAATAGGGACAAATAAGAGATAGCCTATGGATAGACATATTTTTGTTCAAGAAAATTACTATATATGACCACTTACTATTAACTACTTCAGGTTCTTTATACAGATATCTAACTTTGCTAATAAAGCCTGCTAGTTCTGAAAAGAAACTAACCATGTATATTCTTTTATTATATAATAAAAAAATTAGTATATTATTTTATAATCGGTCAAATTGGAATGTTCAAGATGAGGATATGATTTCAAAAGTTACTAGAAAGTTGTAATCCAAGAGTGCATAGTAATAAGTGAAATCAAATAAGTTTAAAGAACTCTTTGATATTATTTTGTAGTTAATTTTATTATTATTTAAGAAACAAGAAATTGTGATACATAATCTGAAAAAGAAAAAATATTTGTTTTAGATAATTATATTTATATAAAAAATACATTTGTTATTAAACTTATCAAAAATTTCACTTGAATATGTACAAAGAGCAAAAATATAATCAATAAGCTAATAACTCATGCTTACTAAAAATTTCTTATTGAAGAGCAATAATTGCAATGCTCTATTTCCATCACAATGATGAATGTTTTTATAATAACAATACAATCAAACCTTTATATATGCACATTATATAAAAGCATACCTTTATAATTGTACCTATACTTTAGTCTTAACTAATAATAATATTTATAAAATTGTTCTCTATAAATGCACACTCTCTATAAATACAATCTTATAGTCAGTCCTAGTGATTGTACTCGGTAGAACTTGCAATTGTGTGAAATAGTAATTATTCAGATATCCAGGTAATTTAATAGTAACTGGGTAGAGGTTTTCCCAACAGGTACAATCTTTAGTCAGTCCCAAAGGGTGCATATATAGAAGTTTACCTATATCAAATTAGATTTACTTAATAAAGCAAACAAAGGTTTGATATGTATCAATTATGTTAAGAAAAACTACCGGTATAATTTTAATTTTTAGAATATAGTAACAAAAGAGTTAAAATTGATGATATAAACAATACTGCACTTCAAACAAATATTATTACCATTAATAGAAAGCACCTATAAATAATATTAATAAAAATTCAATAGGTAACAAAATATTTGCAAAAAGTGCTTGCAAATAATATTAATGAAAGTTTAATAGATAGAAACAATATTAATAAAGGCCCTTCTATATTTATTGATAACCAAGAACAATCCAATTCATTTTAAATAAAAAAATATTTTAATTAAATAAGACTCATATACATATCCACTAATTTGGTTTTACTCCAAAATTAGCCAATTATGATCGAGAATTAATTGCTATTAAAATTTATTACAAAGTGAGTTTTGACAACAATAGTCTTTTAAACTTACTTATAATCCATAATTAAGTGTATAGAATATTGTAATATCTACATGTTTAATTATTAGCTAAAAGTAAGTTAAAAAGGTAGTTTTTTTGAAATTTGAAAAGTTCTTTCAAATTACCCTTACCCATTATACAACTGACTATTCAATGACAAACTGATCCTTTTCTACTTGAAAATACCAAAACGCTTCAACAACTAGTAAGAGGAGCGCCATTTATCACCTGATTTTTTAGGTAGGTGGAGGGTAGAGCAAATATCAGGTCCTATATATAATATAATATATATAATATATATAAATATATATTTATACATATATATAGGTGATTTCAATAGAAACAGCTCATTTTTACAATTTTTTAAAAATTGAGTTTTATTAGGTTCATATAAATTTTGGCATGATTGACATTTTTCAATTATAAATGAAAGTCGATTTGCATAATAAAAAATCAAGATAATGTAAAAGAAAAATTACACGAGGCTGCGTAGAGCCAACATATCACGAGATTACCCGATAGTCCCCTGTTTACCTTTAACCAATAAAAATCGTGAAATTTGATTAATACCGGATCAGTTCGAAAATCAAAACAAACGATTAAACTCAATTATCTCAAAATAAAATATATGTAAAAATGGGCTGTTTCTATTGAAATCACCACATATTATTATATATATATAATTTTTAATATTGAATAACTTTTGATCCACCAGTCCATTTTTGATGATTTAACTACCAAAATGTTCGCCTTAGTGAGCCAATTCTAACAAGCCTAAATTCACTAAATTCTAATCACAGGATCCTAAAATCAACAAAGATTTGTATTCTATAAACAATTAATAATTAGATATGTCTAATTTGGTGCACCTAAGTTCTATGATGAATACCATGTGCTATATCGATTAGAATAAGATTATTTTGGTACCATTCGATTCATGACATTGAGACTAGTGCTCCTAGATCCAGTTCGGGTCTGGTCTGGTTTGGGTTCGGTCCAGGATTAGACCAGACTCAGACTCTAAATTTTACTAATTTCAAACTTCAGACCAGACTCAACTATGAGTCCAGTCTGGGTCTGGTTCAAAATCTGCAGACTTGTCTGAGTCTGAATATAATTATATAAGGACCCCGAATAATCTATGTTAGCTTATATTTGAGCATTATAGTAAAAATTTTTTTGGTTAGCAGTTTTGGTTTGGTATATATAAGCTACATTTCACACATTAGATCAAACTTTCACACATTTTTACCTTTTTTTGAAATACAACGTCTCTAAAAAAAAAAAAACCATTCTCTAAAAAAAAAAAAAAAAAAAA